>LPNX010614161.1:1557763-1741045 GCA_001517045.1 Pseudotsuga menziesii | reverse complement strand
GGACTGTGGTGACAGTGGTCCCCAGCTCTAACTTGCCCCCAAGGACACACACAGCGGGTTGGAGACTTTCCTGTGTCTTAAAGTGTGAATTAGGCGGCAACACTCCCAAAAGCTTTTGAAAATTGTGCTTTGAGCTCCCACTCCTGCACCTTGCTCCCAACAAGCTTGACCTCAACACCCACCAATGGTGGTCAACAATGTCACAAGGTAAGTATCAAGGAGGGTGTGTGCACCAACAATAATGCCCTTGTGTCAATCAAATGCTCCATTAACCTATAAACCTCTCAGATGTGCAATGAAAATCACAATTATATGGCCTCATACAACATGAGGGGTAACAGATATCATAGTTAAATCACTTAGATTTAAATACCTTTGATGCCCTCAAGGATAGTGCTGGTGGAGGCACTAGCAGTACAAAGGAAATCATGTACAGATTACTAGATACTAATAGCTCAAAGGAAGAATTTTCTACCAAAATGAATTAAAAATAAATAAACGAATAAAAGCTAAGCAGATTCTTTACCAGAATGTATTTCAAAAGTTGGTTGTGAAATGCATTTGGTATGATACTTCCAAACAGAAATAAAATATAAAATAGTAAATTCGACAATTTTATTATTGTATACATCAATTATGAAGATTTAGAAGTACAAAAAATTGAAGTAAAGGGTTTTAAACTTCCCAAGGTGCAGCTATAATGCACATGTATAATAAAGGTATAGAATTTTTTGAATTTGAGGCAAGGCAGACATCTTGGCTCTCCTCACCTAAATTAGACAGTTTTATCATTGTTTGCATCAATTATCAAGGTTAAGAAGTATAGAAGTTTTAAGTTACAGTTTTCAACATCAACAGTAGCTTGCCAAGTCAGTTAAGGCTGGGCATATTTACTTTCCCCACCAGGGTTCAAGTCTCTCCAATGACATGCTTGTGCTCGTACTCATGCATGTATGCACTTGTGCTTGTGAAAAATGGGTGGGGCCAGGTGCAAGTCCTGGGAACATTGGCAGAAAAGATAACCCTGACTCATGAGTCATGGCCTCTTTAGCCAAAGCATGACTTCCATATCCTGGTAAAACATTTATATCCATTCATGATCAAAAATAGCACAGTTGCCACTTGCTTGTGTTGACCAGAAGCAGTTAATCCTTTAACAAAAGTAACAGTTTTAAACCCCACAAGGTGCAGCCAGAATGCACATCTATAAGAAATGTATAGAATTTATAGAGTTTGGTGCTTAAGAAAGGTATAGAATTTATAGAGTAAACATCTTGGCTCTACTCACCTATGTTCAGAAATGTATCATGTTTGGTAACAATTTAGCCAATAAATAGCATCCCTTATGTAACTATAATAATTGTTTACTCATGTAGTCTAAAATGCATGGATTTCAAAAAAGAAGAGTAACAGTGTTTAAAAGAATAATCAACAATCCTTCCAAATCATGGATCAATGTTGGAATATTTCAACTTAGTGTAGGCCACAGATTCTACTTTAGTGGGGCACTACCATAATTTTGAGATATTTTGCACACAAACTGCATGACAGTAGTATTCTCTCGTCTACAGTGAAATTGATTGATTTCTTACATTATCAATTCAGATGAAATATAGATGCTAAAATAAGAGTCTTCAAATCTTAGGTTGAAAGTTAACCTTTCATATTACCAAGCAATAGACAGACTAATCCATGGCAATGGCCATCCTTTGAGTGTTTCAAGTTCCCTTTCCCTCTACCCTTTACCACTAGAGGTGCTTTGGCCTTCAAGTATATATTGCCATTTCAAGATCAACACAAACACAAGGCAGTGCCAAAATACCTGTTATACATTCTCGAATCTTAGGACACCACTGAGGAAAACGTGTTGATTCTGATTCAAGGCGCTCAGTAGACTCCCTGAGATACAACAAGTGTCTCAAAACATATCAATGTTTTAAAGAAAAAAATTCCAAATTGTATGTAAACTACACTGTTCTAAAGGAAAGAAATAAGCATACCTTTCATACCTTTCTTCTGTCTCGGAGGAAAGAATAGAAACCTTACTTGAATGAGTCATAACTCCTTCCCATATCCCTGATTGAGTACGACAGGTCATGTTACGGAGTTTCACCCAATGTCCAATTCCAGGTAATTGCTGCAGGAGTTCATCAATCTGCATCTCTATGAATACCCTGAGAACAGTTCCCACACAAGGAAATTTACATAAAATACTCCTTGGCAGTGAAACTATTAAGGATTCGTCAAGTGGATCAGCCTGTATATCCATTTCTTCTTCTGGCCTGTAATCCATTTGAAACATATAATTACTTCACTACTGTCAATCATTTGTAGGCTAAAACTCCTTGTTTCTACAAGGAAAACAATATCCGTTATCCTTCTTATGCCACGTGGCTTGAAGATTTACCAGTCATTTTACCATTCCAAGTGCAAGTCCTACTAGACCAACCAAGATGAAACAAATGATCACCAATGTAAATGATAACCAAACATAGTCATTCTACCAATACAAGTATGAAACATCCATAATATACCTCAAGCCATATACTTGCTCATAATCTAATCCTGACCCTACAATCAATCTGGACTGGAACTGCATGGCAAAGGAAAAGGCATCATCAACTGACTACTCTGCTCTAGTGAACCAAGGCATGAATATGTCTACCAAAAGAGGTCATGAAGAGGGCTCCATCTAACAAGGGTGGCTGAGATGTTGTTGCCCCTGAATGGTCTAGTTGAAAAATATATGATCCACTAATCAAAATTTCTGATATGCTCATCTCAAGTGTAAGGACTTGGCTTATAAATGGCATCTGGTTTGCAAAAATGAGTAGTAGCTCCTAGCAACTAGAAATGTGATAACAGGTTGATGAGGTTAACTTTTTGAGGGAAACAATACGTCCCTGACAGCCCAAAATCAAATAATGGAAGGAAGAATCAAATATATGGAAGTTGTCCAAGGTAAGGAACATGATTTGTCCTTCAACTTAGATGAGTCCAATGAAGTAATTATTATTAATAGGCTTAGGCCTGAACTCATTGAGGCCTAAAAGGAGAAAGCACTAGCCACCCTTGCTAGTCATCCACATCCTCCTACAAAATCAAATTCCCAACTTCAGTTGCAGGTAGACCAGTTAATGAAGGAGCTGTCAAAATGGGAAACTGAACCCGAGGACAATACTCTTAAGGTCCTTTCAACGTAAAGACTTGCAGAAAAGAGAAACAAAGATCTAAGGAAACAAGCATAGAAACTGGAACAGGTCAAAAAGAAGTGGCACGAGGAAAAAACACAAGTGGCAGTTTTGAAAGAGGAAAGAAACACATGGAAAGTAAGATATGATGAATCTATGACCAAAGCTAGAATGGTAAAACATTAAGCCAAGTCAAGAGCATTGTATGGGGTTATGCCTTCAAAGACATACCTACACTTAGAGGTCATCTCAAGTTCTCTTTGAAATTTGACACCCTTCATTAACAAGTTTCCAAGTACCTTAGTGTTGAAATATTACTTAAGCAATTATGTTTTTAATATTTTCAAACATTTAGAACATCTCCAGTCACATAAACATTATCTGCATGCTTATAAGGATCACTGAAAGAATAACCATGCACAAAAAGACACAAATATTTATGTAATGTCCTCTTCTAATTAAGCACCAAAACACCCGCTAACCTACTTAATTCCCATAGGTTCAAGCGGGTACTGCATAGAGGGAATTGAATGAGGACATTTGATACTTAGAATAGAACAGGGCCTTCATTCAGTATTAAGTCATCAGTATGGTAAAGAAAGCCTTATTTCTTTAAGCTTAAAGTCAACATGAAATTAGAATTGCATGCATACAAAAGTGACGTGTAAACCCTAAAAGTACATGCTAAGCTATTTAAAAAGGGTTATTGGATCAAAGAGGGGAGTTATGATTATTATTGTTGATTTTGGGTTTTGGAGCTGTTGCCCACCTATTTCGACTAGGTGGCAACTCCATGTACATGAAGATGTACATAGTTGTACAAATTGTACCTTGGAAAAATCTAAGGATTTTTCACTTCTGCAGAGCAATTGCCCCTTTGTAAAACGAAATGTCCGCTCCCCTGCGTGGGAAAATTAATGTAATTATATGTGCTAGTATGGGTCATATAATATGGATGCCACACCATGGAACTGGTTGTTAGGGAAGTCCCCTCATCGAGTGTTTTTTCCCTTTCCAATTGATCTTGTTGTGTAAACGAGTTTAATCGGTTTGGTTTTTCACTCAAAATCCTCCAAAGTGGTGACGAGCGTTCTAACAGTCAAGTCCATGAGGTGGCTAAGGGTTCAAAATGCTATTCGTGACCATACTAGACGTTTGTATAGAGTCTTGCGGAGTTTCGTTATGTTATTGTATTTTGTTAATTTTTTCTAGTTAATTAACTCAGTTTTGATGTAATAATGTAATTGCTCAAGCACTGGCATTTTGTAATAGGGGCTATGAATGCAAAGTAAATTGCTATGAAACCCCCTAAGCCACTGCTTCGAGTCCCATGTCTTTCTGATAAGCGGTTGAAGAGATAGACCAATTTTGGTCAAAGGGGGTCTATCTCCCCTAGGGAATTAATTAATTTCCCTAAGTCAAAAATTCATATTATTTGATTTTGAAGGAAAAATTCAAATAATGCCATGGTAATTTTGTTTGGGGGTTCCTAAGCCTAGAAAAATTTATTTCAAATTTTTCCACCCCACCATGGCCAAGATATAATTTTTCCAAGTTTATTTTTAATTTTTCGTAACTCAAAATTGGAAAAATTCAAAAATATTAATTTGAAAAATTAAATCTAAGGTGGATTAATTTTTAGCCTAAGTCTAAAGGTTAAAAGTTTTGTTGAAGCTAGAAGTCAAAATCCAAACCTAATTTCTAGAGGTGGCCAAAACCCCATTTTAAAGGAAGGGCGCTACCATATGAAGACTCCACCAAAGATAGTAGAGGGCGCTAGCAAATGTGGGGCGTCTACATTAAAAGGGCCCACGCTAATGGATAGAAAGGGCGCTAAAGTGGAGGAGCTACTATATAGAAAGGGCGCTAATGTAAAAGATAGAGGAGGCGCTAGCTAAATCTAGAAGGGCGCCATCATATTTAGTGGGACGTCAAACTATAATGAGGGCGTCACTACATATTTGGAGGGCGTCTACCACAAATTAGAGGAGCGCTACATCTAAAGGGAAGGCGCTAGATTTGGTAGAGTCAAAGCTAAACTTAGAGGGGCGCCTAGTTGGGCCCACGTTTTTAACTCAAAAAAAAAAGATCTAAGGGTGAACACTCAGTCAAAACCCTAGATCTAAGGGTGGAAATGCCTAAGACATGGATCAAGCACCCTAGCCATTGATTAAAAAGCAATCTAAGGGTGTAGATTGATTGAGAAGAATGTAAAGTCAAATACCTAGATCTAGTGGTGGAGATTTAACCTAGATCTAGATCTAATCTCAGCCATTGATCTTCAAGGGGTTGGGGTCTTCCTCAACTATATAATGAGGGTCTCACTCCCTCATTTGACAAGATCTCTCATGCTATTGTTATGCTGCCGGAATATTTCTCCACTCTTCTCTCAAGCTCTTTTGCTATTGTAATCTTCTTGCCCTAGTTGGGCCATTTAATCAAGTAATCTTTGGAGGAAGTCTTGGTGTCTACATTTCATGCTTCTTGTGTAAGGTAACTTGCTTCATTTTTATTTGATTTTGCATTTGTATTAGCTTAGATAGCTCTCCACAAAGTATTTTGTGGAGAGACTTGTAGGTAGAAGTATTTTTACCTACATTTGTGAGTAGATTAGTAAGATCCTACAAAGTATTTTATAGGATTTATTTATATGCTCACCTCTTGGCTTACATCTTGCAGATCTCATAAGTTTGTTTACAGGGAACTAGAGCAAAGGAGTACATTTTCCATTGGTTTAAAAACTCTGATTTCATTTTCGCACTTTTGGAAAAAAGGGTTTTAAAACTCAGTTTTTATCACTGTATAGTGATAAAAACCTTGGTTTTAAAGCCCCAACCCTTAGCATATCAGTATAGGCTTTTAAATCTACTGTTTTAGCATCATTTAGGTGGCTGGAAACTCAGTTTTCAGCCCTCTAAACTTCATATTTCTGTTGGTCCAGACAGACTCAACTATGTTGTATTTAGGTTGGTCCACTCACTGACGAGACAATCAACTAGGCAAGTGGGAGTCAATTGACCAACCGACTAGTTCCAAAAGTGACTAACTGACTGGCTCTTAAAGGGCCTAAATTCATAGGATTGTCTATGATTTGCAACCGACTTGGATCTTCAAATTTGACATAATAAACCATGTTTTAAGGGGATTAATTAAGCACACAAGTATAAATAAGTGAGCTCATGTTTTAGTGCAACTTAGGTGAGAGTGTGATGACATGCAATATTGCACTCTATGCAATAATACTATCTCTAGACACCAATGAGTTTCCTTGGATATGTTGTTTATGTTTTATGGTTTATACTAATAAAAATGCTTGAAATAAGATTAAAATATCACATGCACATCTTATGGAGAACTGGATAAACAATGCACCATCATAATTCTCTCCACAACATAAGGATAGGGATATGAGTGTACTAACAATGGAGTAAATAAGGCCATAGGTCAAGGGTTCATACTAATTCAAAAAGGAAAAGAAGAAAACTGAAGTTTGTTGGAAGATTATTGGAAATATGTGTTGGTTTATGTAACCCTTCATAAATGTAGTACGCTATTTTGTATGGCTAAAGCTGCCATTGTATCAATTTTGATATGCAAGTTGATTTATCACATATGCAATTCATTGGGGTTTATTTAAAACGAAGTTGTGAGGAATTGGCAAAAAGGCTGAAAATGAAAAAAAAGAGTCATTGTACTTCTACACTAGGCTGTGAAACTATCACTATAGTAGACAAGCATTTGATACAATAAAATGTCCATAGATCAATGATTTTTTGAACCAACGGTAGGCCTCTATCAATTTTGGAAAATTACAATGAAACACAATCAGTGAGACATAAGATGTCAAATTACCATTCACCAATTTAGGATTAAGGTTTTGCTCTTGATTTATAAGCTTTGAGGCTTTATATCTATGTTTTGAGGTTCAATTTAGGGTTATGGTTTTATAGTTTGCCTTTGGGGTTATTTATTTGTTTATTTTCATGTCAAAAAATCAATATTTCTAGTCAAAAACTTACCCTGTAGCAGCTGAAACGTTTCAGAAAACCAGGAAACTGCTGGAAACGTTTAAGGAAACAGCTGGAAACTCTGGAAACATTTCAGGAAACGGCTGGAAACAGAATGGAAACGTTTCTAATTTTTGGATACGGCTTGGAAACGTTTCAGTGGCGTTTCCAACCCGTATGCCCTCTGTTTAAGTTTCCGAATCAGGGAACGAAGTTTCCCCTCCCCTTCCTAGAAGTTTCCGGTAACTTAGCTTATATAGAGCTTAAAGAAGAACAATGACATGATGATATGATTATAAGTGAACTTGATCAAGAACATTGCAATGAGGAGCCTTGTCTTGATAGTATCGATAGATTGTTCATCCAATACGTAATCAGAATATGTTGGTTCAATGTGTGGATACTGACCTTGTTTCTAATCTTGAAATCACTCCTGGAATTAATTTAAATGCTCTTTCCTCTCATCAAATTCTGAGATCAATTATTCCAAGTCTAGGATAAAATTTTCAATCCACCCCCCACTCCCAACTCTTCAAGTCTTCTTGTATGGGATTGTAGTTTAATCAAGTTGTTACTTTCGAAATTTTGAATCAGGAGTTTAAGCATTATCACATAATTGGGGAAAACGTACTTCATGTCTCTTCTCAGTCATCCGTAATGAATAAGTTTTTTCAATTTGCAAATCTGTAGTGTGGATGGCTGGAGAAGGTGTATAAAGATCAATTTCATCTTTTCTCCATGTTTAAACAACAAATGGGCTTGATATAATTCACAGTTTCATTACATTACAATTTGTCCCCATTTGATTCTCCCATTTCTTCTGGAGTGAATAGAATTGAATGTCCTGGTAGGGCAGAGGAGAAAACAAAGAACTGTTTGGAGTGGCCGAGTCATGAATCATATTGTCTTCTTCCATCAAGAACAAACTTGCATACCTTTCATGATGCTATCGATCAATGGGTGGAAGAAGTTTGCAATAGTCGACCTCATCCCTGGCACGATTTCATTTCTCTTTATCCATATCTTTCTTCGATTTTCAAACAACAAGTTATAATGGCTTCAACTTTCATTCACATTACTTACAAGCCATCGTTGATTTGTTGTATCATCAACTGTAAAGAAAGCTCAATAGATTCGTTCAGCAAGTGGTCACATTGGATTTATGATTTTAACTAACACTTGTCTAAACTGGTTAGAGTAGGGTAGGTAGGATTGAATAAGCCTTCCCGACAGTAGTGTAGAAAATTGCATCTTTGCCTGAAGCTCGGTTTTGAAGCTCTTAGTTTAGTCTTGAGTTTGTTTTCTTTTTTCTGCACAATAAAAATCAAGCTTTTCTTAAAAGTTATGGTTCTAGATTATATTCATTTCCTTCTTTTCAATTTCATGCATTTTTATTCCGATATTTTATATAATATCCACATATTGTTCTAACGACTGGTCTGTGAGTTTGGTATAGCTCTGGACATGCTGCAGGTAGTCGGTGACATTTTGGTAGCAGTTGCAGAGCTAGAAGGATTGATCGAAGATGCGAGAAGCAGAGTACGAGGACCAGATATTATGAGGTGCTCAAGCGCTCTTTTCAGCAGAGCACCTGTCCTAGCTGGAGCCAGATGTTATCAAATATATAGTAGGCAGGCTAGCATATTCTATTTTTCAGATACATAACATTTTTCAGCCAGATCTCTTACATATGAGATGATGAGATGAGCAGTTTTGACGGTTCATTATTTTGTTAGTGGACTATTATACTCTCCCATGTCAGGACGGAGTCTCAGGACACTCAGATTCAAGGACTGATGTAGGCATTCAGTCATTTGCAGAGCTGTTAGTGATGCCCAGATTGGTTCTAGTGTTTTCTCATTGGACAGATGATGATTCAGATGGATTATTTGCATGGTTATGACTCGGCATTTATTTTATTGTGTTATGGTTATCATTGCTCTTATGCTCATCTTTGTGACATATACTAGCATTTAGTGTCATGATCTGGCGGTCATAAATATATGGACTTGGATGTGTTTGTATTATGTATTGGTATCCCTACTTAGACTTGGAAGTTTCTAATCTATACTTTTTGGTTTTACCCTCACTAGGGAGAATAGAGGTAGTCATTCCCACCATTCTTTGACTTATTAGTGTTGGCTTCATCTTTCATTGTCTCCACCCATCCATTACCTTCCAGTTTTGTTTTTGACCCGACTTACTACTTGACTTATGGCATGGAGGACCTTTCCCTGCTAGAACCTTTGTTGGACAAACCTCCCTGTTTATAGTGTGTCTCGGCTCTGAGTTGGCGACAAAACTTGCCTTTGGTGAGTTGAATTGTATGCCTAAATCATTCTGGTCGATTGTCTCGATGTTTGGCACTATGCAGAACTCCCCCTAATCACTTGAGATGTTGTTGGTTAAAACTGAAAGCTCATGTACTACTTGTATTGGAAATGTTTATATATGCGCCCATGGAAAATGTAAATTCTAAAATGTGTTTCTTAACATATACGAGCAAAGGGCAAGAGCAATGAAATGCTAGAATACTCCGTGAAGGGTAAAAGAAAAGGTCCCAAAAAACAATGGTTAAATATATGCTATATCCAAATATTGCTGACCTTATAAATTTGAATATGTCCTCGATGAAAGCTGCAGTTAGCTATGCTTTTAAGTACTAGTGAAGTCCCCAAAAGGTCATATATGCCAAAAAGGCCATGGAAATAAAATTGATGGTCCTAATGAACCTAGATCAAACTTGATGTAGACATGATGCCTAAGTTGAATAAGCACTCTCTGACAACTCAACCATTTGTGAGGCACTGCCATTCCCTGTGTTGTTGTTTATCCGACATGTGGTTATAGTGAGTATTCCCTTTTCCATATCCTAAGTGTCATGATGTTAAGTTGGTAGTCATCCTTTGCCCCATCCTTGTCAATTTCAGCCTTCACCTTATTATCACATATATAGTAGTCGGGCTACCATATTCTATTTTTTAGATACAGTACGTTTTTCAGCCAGATCTCTTACATACGAGATGCTGAAATGAGCAGGTTTGTCGGATCATTACTTTATTTGTGGACTATTGTACTCTCCCATGTTAGGACTAAGTCTCAGGACACTCAGATTTGAGGACTGATGTAGCCAATTAGTCATTTACAAAGCAGCTATTGATGCCCAGATTTATATCAGTGCTTTCTCATTGGCTAGATGATGGTTCAAATGGATTATATGCATGATTATGACTCAACTTTTATTATATAGTGTTATGGTTATCATTGCTCTTATACTCATCTTTGTGACATGTATTAACACATAGTGTCATGATCTGGCGGTCATAATTATATGGACTTGGATGTATTTGTATTATGTATTAATGTCCCTACTTAGACTTGGAAGTTCCTGATCTATACTCATTGGTTTTACCCTCCTTAGGGAGAATAGAGGTAGTCATTCCCACCATTATTTTGGCTTGCTAGTGTTGGCTTCATCTTTCACTATCTCTACCCATCCATTTCCTTCCAGTTTTTTTTCTAACCCGACTTACTACTTGACTTGTGGCATGGAGGACCTTTCCCCGCTAGAACCTTTGTTGGACAAACCTCCCTGTTTATATTGTGTCTCGGCTCTGAGTTGGTGACAGAACTTGCCTTTGGTGAGATGGATTGTATGCCTAAATCATTTTGGTCAGTTGTCCCGATGTTTGGCACTGTGCAGAACTCCCCCTGGTCACTTGAGATGTTGTTCACTAAAACTAAAAGCTCATGTACTACTTGTATTGGAAAATGTTATATATGCGCCCATGGAAAATAAAAATGCTAAACTGTGTTTCTTAACATATCAGGAAAAGGGCAACAGGAATGAAATGCTAAAAATACCCCTTGAAGGGTATAAGAAAAGGTCCCAAAAGCAATGGTTAAATATATGCTATATCCAAATATTGTTGATCTTATAAATTTGAATGTGTCCCGAATGAAAGCTGCGATTAGCTATGCTTTTAGGCACTGGTGAATTCCCAAAGGGTCATATAGGCCAAAAAGTCCATAGAAATAAAATTGATGGTCCTAATAAACTTAGATCAAACTTGATGTAGACATGATGCCTAAGTTGAATAAGCACTCTATGAACAACACAAGCATTTGTAAGGAACTACCTTTCCCTGAGGTGTTGTTCGTCTGGCATTGGTTATGTTGAGTATTTCCCTTCCATATCCAAAGTGTCATGATGTTAAGTAGAAAGTCATCATTTTCCCTAGCCTTGTTAGTTTCATCCTTCACCCTTCACTAGCAAATTGACTACAACTATGAAATGAGTATAGTCCTAAAAGTCTAGTATGAGTAATAATAAATAAAGCCCTATATATGTATTTGGTTGATGTACCACCAGTGAAATGACTGCTACTTGTTGTGATTGTTGCTTAAATGATTTGTAGAGCATGTCTTAGCCTTATAGCACTTGCAACAGATGGATGATAGTCTGAGTTATATTATTAGTATTTGGTCATTTACAGGTGATTATATTGTCTATTGGATGTTGTTGATGATCAGGCAGAGACCTAGAAAGGGTATGAGTATACACCCTAGATGGATTTGGAATCTCTGAGTCTAATGAGACAGTTTATTTTCAGTTCTGAGCACTTACAAAGATGATCAAGCTCATTTTACCTTTCGGATGCAGTTTTGCTTCACAGGATGATGTGTCTAAGCAGAGAGATGTTTCATTTGGATCTCCTAGGGCGTTGTATGGGCATAGGAGGTGCAGCCACTTGATTGTACCACAGTACCCCCATCCCAGAGAACTTGGTGGGATCAATTTGACAATGCAAGCACCCTAGGAGGTTGTTTTGGCAGGTTCATATTTCCCGAGGCAAATTAAAAAATGATTAGATGGCTATGGAAGAAAACAATTTAGGCTACTGAGGCAAGGAAATGACATGAGATGAGTCATGATGATGAGAGTGATGTCCTTCGCACCTTTTCCAGCAGTTGCAGCACCTGATTGGGCCCACATTTATTTTTTGGGCATTTTTATATTATGTTCTAGAGCTTTTGGGAGGCTCACGATTTCCTCAAGGAGGCACAAAGTTAAAAAATGAAATATTCTATTATTTTATTGTGCCATGGGGCACCCATAGGGAGTTAGTTAACACTCCATGGACCCACCATGTGCTTCATTTATTTCTTGTTGAGTGGGGTAACCTCTTTATGGGTGATTTAGTCCACTTGGTACTTTATGGTTATATTGATCCATGTATTGTATGTTGAGCTCATCTCAACCATTGATTAGAACATTTTATCTTTTAATCTTAGCCACTCGTTTTTAAAGTGGTTAGGATTTTGGTTCTCTCATTTCTATTTAAAGGAGAGAGCTTCTTATTTGTAAAGGGTGTTTGGCTCTTAGATCTGATTTTTCCGGCTATTTTCCAACTTGGATATGTAGATCAAGCCATCCTCATCCCATTCCTCCTCCAACACTGAGTTGATGGTGTCCTGGTTGACCTAGATCTGAGGATCTGCCCTTCCAAACCCTAGCGCTAGCCCTTTTTCTGCTGGTTTTCCCTACAAACTAAATTTTCTGGGCATACACTCTTCTGGGTCCATAGATCAGGGCATATCCTAGGTGGGTTCACTCCAACGCTGGGCAGATACTGACTCCATTACCCAAGGCCCAACAGGCACTGATCTCCAACCCTAGCGCTAGCCCTCTTTTGGCCTCTTTTCCCTGAAATCCAACTTTTACTTGATGACTCATGCGCTTTGATTTCGTCATCTTTCTCACTGAGTCTATCCATCGGTACTAGATAGCCCCAATATTGTCCTTGCCCTACCTGCATTGGTCACGTTTCCCAAGGCAACGGATATCTTCACCAGTTGCCAGTACCCCAACCCTAGATCTAATACTTACCCCCGTACGTCACCTGTGTTTCACTTTGGGTCAACCCTCATTTGTCTAAAACCCTCATCCAAAGCCCTGGCACACTTAGTGACACCTTCCGTAGATCTAAGGCCTCCAATTACCTCACACCTTACGTACCTCAAGTCTAATTGATCTAATTTGGTGTCTAGGTTTGATCTATCCTATTGGGAGCAGATTCGGGTCTCCCCCTTTGTTGTCTTGTGCTTAGATAACATAAAGTGAAGGCTTCCTTGATTGGCGTGACAACCATCCATTTGGGAGTCTAGCCACTCTTGGTTCCACCTCCTTAGTTGCTTGTCCATCTACCATCCATCCTGGATCCACCTCATATAAGCAACTACAAGATTGGTGATAACACACCCTTCACTAGCAAATTGACTACAACTATAAAGTGAGTATAGTCCTGAAAGTCTGATCTACGTAATAATAAATAAAACTCTATATATGTATTTGGTTGATGTACCGCAAGTGAGGTGACTGCTACCTGTTATGAATGTTACTTGAATGATTTGTAGAGCATGTCGTAGCCTTGAAACACTTGCAGCAGATGGATGATACCCTGAGTTATATTATTGGTATCTGGTCATTTACAGGTGATTATATTGTCTATTGGATATTGTTGATGATCAGGCAAAGACCTGCAAAGGGTATGAGTATGCACCCTAGATGGATTTGGACTCTCTGAGTCTAGTGAGATAGCTTATTTTCAGTTCCGGCACTTGCAGAGATGATTAGGCTCATTTTACCTTTCTGATGCAATTTTGCTTCACAGGATGATGTGTCTGAGCAGGGAGATGTTTTATTAGGATCTCCTAAGGCGTTGTATGGGGCATAGGGGGTGCAGCCATTTGATTGTACCATAGTATCCCCATCGCAGAGAGGAGCCTGGTGGGCTCAATTTCACAACGCAAACATCCTAGGAGGCTGTTTTGGAAGGTTCACGTTTCCTGAGCCAGATTAAAAAATGATTAAATAGCTACTAAAGGAATCAATTTGGGTAACTGAGGCAAGGAAATGACATGGGATGAATCATGATCATGTGTGTGATGTCCTCCGCACCTTCTCCAGCAGTTGCACCATCTGATTGGGCCCACCTATTTTTTGGGGCATTTTTATATTATTTTCTGGAGCTTTTGGGAGGCTCACGATTTCCTCAAGGAGGCACAAAGTCAAAAATTAAAATATTATTTTATTTTATTGTGCCATGGGGCACCCATAGGGAGTTAGTTAACACTCCATGGACCCACCATGTGCTTCACTTATTTCTTGTTGAGTGGGGTACCCTCTTTATGGGTGATCTAGTCCACTTTGGTACTTTATAGTTATATTGATCCATGTATTGTATGTTGAGCTCATCTCAACCATTGATTAGAACATTTATATCTTTTAATCTTAGCCACTCGTTTTGAAAGTAGTTAAGATTTTGGTTCTCTCATTTCTATTTAAAGGAGAGAGCATCTCATTTGTAAGGAGTCTTTGGCTCTTGGATCTGGATAATAGAAAACTTTTCTTGTGGATATTTTCTTGGATCTCCTTTGCATCTGATGTTCTTAGATGGTGATTGGAAAGTCTTTTGCTTCCTAGAATTCGGAAATTGTTATGAGATCTATATTTTTTGGGGATCATTGTCTTGTCTACAAGAGGACGACTTCAGCTTGGGCGTTTTTGCAAGGGGACCTCAACTCGCTTGGATTGTCTTCGTTGTTTATCAGGGAGTTTTCATTAGTCTTGTGGTGACCTATGATTTCTTCTTGCTATTTTTCTACAGCATATAGCTTCTTTCTCATATCACAGCAAATCTGATATGGTTGATGTTTGTTGTGCAGGAGAGAGGGCGCATTGACCTCCTCGGGCAAACACTGGACATAGAACTTGCTTCAAGCTTCTCAAATTGATCGGGATGGCAGGGATTATCATCATCAAGGCATCAACAAGGTTTTCGAGGTAAGATCTATAGGTTGGTTCTTTTCTTCCATGATCTCAATCCATTGTAACTGCTTTTCTTCAATTTACTGAAAATTCCAAAATATTTAAAAAAATCCAAAAATAGTTCATTGAGGAATCGTTCGATCTTTGGACAAACCACTGCTAGGTTTTGAAGATCGAGCATCCCTCTCACCAATTCATCCTCAACGTTGTCCAAAAAGTGGCTAGTTTGCCCTAGATCTAAAAAACTAACTGTTCAAACCCAAGCGCCCCCACTAAAATTTTGACTTTTCCAGATCTAACTTTTCCGGAAAATAATCACTTGGGTTCATAGATCGGGTCCTCCTCATTCCAAAACACCTCCAACGCTAAGCTAGTTGCTGCCAAGTGGCCCTAGATCTGAGAAACTGAATTTTTGCACACTAGCAGTCCTAGTCATTTTCTAATTGTTTCGGATCTCATTTTTTCTGCATTTTTCCTACTTGGGATTGTAGATCAGGTCATCCACATCCCATTTCTCCTCCAACGCTAACTTGATGCCTCCCAGATTGTCCTAGATCTGAGGATCTGTCCCTCCAAACCCTAGCGCTATCCCTCCTGTTGATTTCCCCTACAAACTGAATTTTCCAGGCCAAACACTTTTCTGGGTTCGTAGATCAGGTCATATCCCAAGTGGCTTCACTCTAACGTTGTGCAGATACTAACTCCATTGCCCAAGGCCCAATAGACATTGATCTCCAATCCTAGCACTAGCCCTCTTTTGACCTCTTTTCCCTGAAAGTGGACTTTTCTTTGATGACTCGGGTACTTTGACATTGTCACATCTTTCATTGAGTCTATCGCTTGGGTACTAGATAGTCCCAGCTCTGTCCTTACTCACCCTGCATTGGTTATGTTTCTCAAGGCAGCGGTTATCTTCATCAGTTGCTAGTATCTCAACCCCAGATCTTACATCAACCCCATAAGTTACCTTGGTTCCACTTTGAACCGAACTTAACACTTCCAAAACCCTAATCCAAAGCCTTGGCACACCTGGTAACATCTCCCATAGATCTAGGGTCTTCAATTACCTTACACCTTACGTACTTCAAGCCTACTTGATCTGATCAAGTGTCTAGGTCTGATCTCTCCTATCGGGAGTAGATCTGGGTCTCCCCCTTTGTTGTCTTGGATTTAGATAACATAAAGCGAAGACTGCCTTGATTGCCGTGACAACCATTCAATTAGGAGACTAGGCAGTCTTGGTTCCACCTCCTTAGTTGCTTGTCCGTCTACCATCCATCCTGGATCCACCTCACATAGGCAACTACAAGGTTTGTGATAACATTTTGGCGTCGTTGCCGGGGAGGTAGAGGCCTACCTTGGTTCAACATACCTCACCTTTCCCTACGACATATCTTTTATTGGTGAATTACTTGTGTGGTTCACCTGGCGACTCCACCCTATGACTCCACTAAGGACTGTACCCAACGTATTAATCTTAAGTTCTTAGAACGTGCCATAAATCATAATGAATTCAGATGTATTCTTGAGGCACATGAAGGAATTAACCAGAAACATGATTGAAATAAACGAAAGGGATAGATGGAGGTCAGACTACAAGCATGAGGATAATCTCAAGCATGACTATGGTATGAATCTAGTTATCACAATCTTTATGATACCCACCAACTTCCTCACCCATGCAACAAAGATTTCCCAACCATCCCAAGTGGACCTGTAAGTCGACATGAACCTAGAAGTTAGTCCCAGTGCAATCCTTATAGCCAAGTAACCAGAGCTGTGAAAAAGCAAGACAGACAGTCTCCTTTTGACTTTTCTGAAATATCAGGGGCACCTCATCCTATGCCAAACGATTACACTAGGGGGATGCCCCGATTCAATGGAAATAAGGATATATCTATTGAAAGTCCTCTCGATATTCTGTGGGATTACATGGAATCTAAAGGTGCAAACAATGAAGATGTTTATATGCGATCCTTAGGAGAATCCTTGCAAGGGAATGTTGAACTATGGTTTGATCATTTAGCACCAGGATCCATCACTGGGTATGACATGTTCATAGATTTGTTAGTTGATCGTTGGAGTAGGAACATTGATAAAATTTTAGAGTGTCAGTCTAGCAATGGTTGTGTCGTTGATAATCAATATATTAACAATATGCTTTCTCAATTGGACCATTCCTCTCCTTATATGTTCCAAATTATGAGCATGGTTGCAATCCATAAGAATGTTACAGAGTACTTCGAGAATAATGTTTCAAAACTTCATGTTGAAACTAAGAGGGATATCAATCAAATCATACGAGATACTCTGTTATTATTACCTGAAGCTGTCACAGAGCAAATCCCGGATCTGATCCGTGGAAGGGAACCTAACATGCACCACCAAGAAACATCCTTAGTTGAGCCTTCCAATGATGAGGTCATTAAAGAGCCTTTAAAAGAGCAACTACATAGTCATTGCCTAATTGATGATAATTTGAGTCAGTGTCCAACCTATCCGAATCTGGATTTAGACCTTGATTATATCACTACAGAAGAAGAAAAGGTTGAAATTAATAAAACTTCTATTGAAGAGCAATCTTGTGGTCATATTGTGATTGAAGAGCATGCCTGTAAGAGTGATAGGGAAACTGAAACCAAGCTTATTGATGTTTTTCCTTATCTAGAGCTTAAAGAAGAACAATCACATGATGATACGATTATAAGTGAACTTGATCAAGAACATTGCAATGAGGAGCCTTGTCCTGATAGTATCGATACAATTCTTCATCCAATCCTTAATCAGAATATGTTGGTTCAATGTGTGGATACTGACCTTGTTTTGAATCTTGAAATCACTCCTGGAATTAATTTAAATGCTCTTTCCTCTCATCAAATTCTGAGATCAAGTATTCCAAGTTTGGGATAAAATTTTCAATCCACCCCCCCCCTCCCAATTCTTCAAGTCTTCTTGTATGGGTTTGTCGTTTAATCAAGTTGTTACTTTCAAAATTTTGAATCAGGAATTCAAGCATTATCACATAATTGAGGAAAACGTACTTCATGTCTCTTCTCAGTCATTTGTAAGGAATAAGTTTTATTCAATTTGTAAATATATATTATGGATAGCTGGAGAAGGTGTATAAAGATCAATTTCATCTTTTCTCCATGTTTAAACAACAAATGGGCTTGATCTCATTCACAGTTTCATTACATTACAACTTGTCCCCATTTGATTCTCCCATTTCTTCTGGAGTGAATAGAATTGAATGTCTTGGTAGGGCAGAGGAGAAAACAAAGAATTGTTTGGAGTGGCCGAGTCATGAATCATATTGTCTTCTTCCATCAAGAACAAACTTGCATACCTTTCATGATGTTATCGATCTATGGGTGGAAGAAGTTTGCAACAGTCGACCTCATCCCTGGCACGACTTCATTTCTCTTTATCCATATATTTCTTCGATTTTCAAACAACAAGTTATAATGGCTTCAACTCCCCCAAGGGGGTATAAACATGCGGTACAAAATAATAAAATGGGCCTAGAAGGCCTAATGAACTTTGAACTCCGATCATGAACAAGTAAGTGTTATCACACAAACTGTATCTACCCACCAGAGATATCCTATCCGAGACGGTAGAGGTGAGGTAGCTAACCAGTGACACCGCAAGGGCCTCGTCCACTACGGATGAAAGGTAGTTGTCACACCGGATGGACTCTTGTCGCTTTAGATCAATTCGAAGAATGCTCAAGGGGGAAACCCTAATATCCTATGAAGGCTAGCGCACCTACTCAAGACCCTCCTAGGGCTATGCAATGAATGAAAGAGGAGAGATAAAGAGTGAGGAAGTCTAGATCTAGAGAATAGATGTGGTATAGAAGTTAGGGCAAAGTTGGGTAGGCTTAGCAAATAGGGAAAATGGCCCAACTTTATTAAAAACGTATCGCAAAGAATTTAGGAACGTAGATCTAGATGAGATAAGATAAGATAATTTTATTAATGTCCAACTAATGACCACAAAGTAGGTCAACGAGACAGTCAGTTACAATGATGTCCGTGTTATGTGAAAGGACCAAACGGTCCCCCTTTTTAAAACAAAACAATGAAGAAAATTCTAAAAGATGAACAATACGAGCTGGGTTGAAGTATGAGAGTGCTCCATCCACAGCCTCGAATTCCGAACTCTGCACTAGGGCAAAGAAGCTAAAGTGGAGAAGATCCCGGAGCCGAGAAGACCGAAGAGGATCAACTACTCCTAACATCCGAGGCTGAAATAGAAGAACTGAGGAAAGTTCAATACCATCTGCTGGCCCAAAGAGAAGATGGTGGGTGCGAGCCACCCACTGTGTTACTGCTTTCGAGGCTTGGAGGGCCTAGTTTGTCTCTCGAGTAGAGGCCTGGAACGAACCTGCTGCTGAGGTCTCATGGATTGAGATCCACGGATCCTCACTCATCTAAAAATTAAATCGATGTCCAAGTCGGTAGACCTCTTGGTGCCCTTGGCTGAGGGGAGTACGTTGAAGAACGTTGTGATCCTCTGTGTGGTGTCGGGTCTGGTGGGGGCCTGAAGAATATTCGCTCTATTACCACCTTTCACACACCTGGGGGGAACGTAGCAGAAATATTCAAGCCACTCGGTGTGTCCTTGGGGGCAAGTCTCGAGTCAAGGCTATCACCTTGTTCTTGACTCCTCCGTTTAGGCCAACTCTTATCAAAGCCAAGGGGGGTAGACCTTATTTAGTTGCTAAGGCTGTTAAACTTAGTATGATGGTGATGAATGAGATATTTAGGAGATTGATAAACCAAATTTGACACAAGATATTGCAATATTAATTAAACCACAACAGCATAAAGATTAATATATGATAAGCAAAGCATGCGGAAACATATGATGATATCAATTAAAAAGAAACCAATGCCAATAATGGCGTCCACAAATGAAAATGTTGTTGTATTACTAAAAGAAATGCTGCATGTGCTCTTGGTCAAATTTTAGATTAGTATGGGATGAGTTGATTAAATTAGGGGTAAAGGGACACCAAATATACCCGAAGGTACGAGGAGTATGTCCAAAATCGTTATCTGATGCGGCTCCCCGCAAGGAATATGTGGGCTGGTTGGAGTCTCTGAGACATGTTCAACACTACACCAACAAGGGTGTAGCCTAACAGTGTCCTGAGATCGCTACCCAGTTGTTCCCACTCCCTTTGTGGATTTTGCCACCGCAACAGATTAATTCAAAACATTGGATTTTCGCCTGGGAGGTTAATTCGAGGCGTGAAGACTAAATCAATCTAGTCACCCATGTTGCTTTTGATGCAGTCGGTTGATCGAACGAACCGCAACGGTGTGGAGCATACACAATGGAGTCTAAAGGATTTTAAAGATTTTATTAAAGTATTTCTTTTAAAAGAAGAAAAAAATGAACCTCCAAGGATCTCTTTTGGTTCAAGTGAACCGCAATCGGGAAAGCAAGGAGGGGTTGATTTTATGAGTGTTTCAAGTTCTTGAAATTAGAATTAAAGTACTAAACAAAAAAAAACACGGTCATCTAATTATCCTACCACGAATCTATAATAATTATTCATTGTTCAGGTTGGTTTACTTAGATAAACCACAAAGGCATATTAGAAATTGGCTTCTTCTCCAAGACTTGTAAAGATTCTACAGGGAGCAAGTTTGTTCAACTTCCTCTAAAAGCCTTTTCAGGATCTAAGAGGGAGCTAAGCAAACCAAAGGGCTCCAAGTAGAATACCTTACTATATATTTTGAAGTGGAGTCGCCACTTGGAGAACAAGTAAACTTAAAATATGGGTAAAACAAAGAAAAAAAAATTAAGGTTATTTCAAAAATTTTATTAACACTTTAAAAACAAATTAAATCAAAGAATTAAAGAATTAGATATAAAATTATTTAATTAATGTCAAGACCAAGGACAAAAGACTTGTCCCCGGCAACGGCGCCAAAGATGTTGCCGCCTAATACACACTTTATGACACGGGGAAGTCTCCAACCCGCTTTGTGTGTCCTTGGGGGCAAGTTAGAGCTGGGGACCACTGTCACCACAGTCCACAACTCCTCCGTTTAGGCTAGATCCCAACAGAGCCAAGGGGGGTAATCCCTACTGGAAAATGTTCCTAAGATTATTAACTATTAGTTAAAGGGATCTTTTATTAAGATTACAAAATTACAAGACCAGTGCCTAGATTAAATGGAGTCAAAAGATTACAAATTACAAACTTACAAAAGGATTAAGAATGATTATCCACAGTTGCCTAAGCTAAGCAAGATCTACAATATTAACAATATGAACAAATGCTAAAGAATTACACAATATCAACAAGTTATTATGTCAAAGATCAAACAACAGATTGCTTTCAAGTTACAAGATTAAACAATGTGATTACTTAATCAAATGAATTAAAGATGCCACCACAAGAGTTTGCAAAACTGAAAGAAAATACTTGTAACTGAAAGGTGAAAATCTTGCAGTAAAAACCTTGAACAGCAAGGCAAAGATAAATAGCAGTGACCTGTGTTTGTAGGACGTTTTACAATGTCTCTTGGTTTATTTTAATAAATTTTATTAGAATTGAAATCTTTGATTAAGTTTTAGATCCGGTGGTGTGACTACCCCAATCTAGTACTTCTCGAGTCAAAGAGGGAATGCTGTTGCGCTCAACAAAGTGGGAGCAAAGCCCACCCGTAGCTCACAGGTCAAACCCCAATGGCCTGGTGCTCAACAAGGAGGACGTAAAACGCCTAGGGACCCCCCACGGTCTACTACCCCAAGTCGCCTCCAAGGTCACTGTTTTTAATTAACAGGAAAATTACTAGATGAATGCCTATTAAACTAAGACTTCTCTATCCCCTGTCGTATCTTGTGAGTACACCGAAGGGTGATAACCGAGTAGAGGAGCAGGAAATAGTGAAGTTGTTGTTGGTTAATTTTAGAAGTAAATTTTAGTATTGGTGATTAGCATACAAGGTTAATTTTAAAACTATCAACAAGATCAACTAAGCGGTATCCCTTATGGGAGATGCTGGTACTTGATCTTGGACTGAAAAAATAAACTGTGAAGATTGTAACAGGAAAAGAAAGAAAGTTGTTTTAATTAACTAAGCCCCCATTTCTCCTGCTTTTCATATCCAACTTGAAGTCCCTAAAGGGAGATGACAAGTGGATAGAGGATACACAGGATAGGTGGATTGTATGATTACTTCTTTGACAGAAAATGAAAATTAAATCTAACTACTTTGAACAGAAAATTAAAAGGAAAAACAATTAACTAAAGCAATGTTCTAACCACACAACAATCTCTGTGACAGAGATGGTGGTCTGTCACAGAGATAGTGGGTAAACTGAAAATAAAACTAAATAGGAAAATACAACTAGCTAAAGCAGTAAACTAACCTCACAACAATCTTTGTAACAGAGATGGTGGTCTGTCACAAAGATAGGTGGGTGAACAGAAAAATAAAACTGACTAAACTAACCTCACTTCAATCTCTGTGACAGAGATGGTGGTCTGTCACAAAGATAGGTGGGTAAACAGAAAAATAAATTGTAAGTAAAACTAACTCTAAGCAACTACTTATACAATTTATAGCAGAGAAATACCCCAAAGAGAACTTCTCATTTGGGGTTTACAATGTAATAGAGGAGAGAGAAGAAGTGTAGTTTAGGGCCTCTTTTGGACCAAATTTTTGCTGGTTTTTTCTGGGCAATTTAGGGCAGCATAACCCCCTCTTTCTGTGCATAAACCTGCAAAAAACCAGCAATTTTACTTGCTGGAAATTACTGCAGAAAACTAAAACAGAAAGTTAGAAAAAATTAGTGTAAAACCCAGAAATTTTACAGAAAAATCTTAACTTTAAAATTTTTAAAAAATGAAATTTCAGTAGTTAAAAATGAAAGTTTTGGCGCTGTAAATGGTGTATAAACAGCAGAATTAAAAGCTTATACTAATATATAATGGATGGGGGCCCTAAAACAATGGTTATATTCATTATACAGTGAATAAAACCCAGTTTCAGGAAGGAAAAAGGAAAAAGGCCGAAATGAAATTTGAAGAAAAGAAACCCTTGGAGGAGCCCTTCTTAGGTTGAAAAACCTATAAACAAACTTATGAGAGAGCTGCAAAATGTAAACAAAGAGATGAGTACGCAATAAATCTACCAAAATACTTTGATAAATCTTACTAAACACTCACAAATGGAAGCAGAAATACTTCTACTTACAAATCCCTCCACAAAATACTTTGTGGAGGGCTATCTACGCTAATACAAATGCAAATCAAATAAGCACATATACAAGTTACCTCACCAATCCAAGCATAAAATGAAAGATCCACATCAACAGTTTGCCTCCAAAGCTTTCTTCTATTATGGCCCAACTAGGGCAAGATTCAATACAAAAATAGCAAGAGGCTTGGGCCAAATGCTTGAGAGAATATGAAAAGAGAATGGGGAAATATTTCAGCAGCATAACAATAGCATGAGAGATCATGATCAAATGAGGGAGTGAGACCCCCATTATATAGTTGAGGAAGACCCCAACCCCCTGAAGATCAATGGCCGAGATTAGATCTAGATATAGGTTAAATCTCCACCACTAGATCTAGGTATTTGACTTTGCATCCTCCTCAATCATACTACACCCTTAGATTACTTTTCAATCCATAGCTTAGGTGCTTGATCCATGTCTTAATCAATCTACACCCTTAGATCTAGGGTTTTGACCAAGTGGGGCCTCCTTTAACTTAATTTTTAATTTTATTATCTTTAATTTTATTTTTAATTTTATCTTTAATAATTTGTTAATCTTTAATTTTTAAATCTTTAAATCTTAATCTTTTAGATCTTTAATTTTTAAATTTTAAATTTTATTTTTAAATCTTTTTATATAATCTTTAATCTTTTATTTTTTAATTTTTAATTTTTAATCTTTATTTTATCTTTTACTTTTATTTTATGATTTTCTATTTAATATTTTATTTTTTTTAATTTTTTAATTTTTGATCTTTTATTTTTTATATTTTAATCTTTTTATTTTTTAATCTCCTAATCTTTTACTTTTTATTTTTATCTTTTTACTTTTAAATCTTTCTTTTATTTTCAAGTTTTAATCTTATATTTTTTATTTTTATCTTTTTATTTTTTATTTTCTTTAATTTTCTATTTAATATTTTATTTTTTTAATTTTTTAATCTTTTATTAAGACAAGAGGGGCACCCCACTTCGGAAATTTTCAAAAATTTATTTTGACCATGGAGGGGGTTTATTTAAATAAAAATTAACTATGATTAGCCACCTCCCAAACTTAATTACCATGGCCTTATTTGATTTTTTCCTTCAAAATCAAATAATTTAATTTTTCACCTAGGGAAATTAATTAATTCTCTAGGAAAAATAGACCTTGCTTAGCCAAAAATGGTCTATCTTCCCAAGTCCTTGTCAGAATGACATGAGACTTGAACCAATGGCTTAGGGGGTGTCATAGCATTTTAATTTGCATTCATAGCCCCTATTACAAAATGCCAAGGTTCAAGAGATTACATTATTACATCAGAACCTAGTTAATTAACCACCAAGGGGTGAAATTAATTAACTAGAAAAAATAAATAAAAATACAACAACATAACGAAACTCCGCAAGACTCTATACAAATGTCTAGCATGGTCATGAATAACATTTTGAAACCTTAGCCACCCCATGGACTTGACCGTTAGAACGCCCGTCACCACTTTGGAAGATTTTGAGTGAAAAACCAAACCAATTAAAATCGTTTACTCAACAAGATTAATTGGAAAGGGAAAAAACACTCGATGAGGGGACTTCCCTACCAACCAGTTCCATGGTATGGCATCCATATCATATGACCCATACTAGCACATATAATTACATTAATTTTCCCACGCAGGGGAGCGGACATTTCGTTTTACAAAGGGGCAATTGCCCTGCAGAAGTGAAAAATCCTCAGATTTTTCCAAGGTACAATTTGTACAGTTATGTACATCTTCATATACATGAGTTTGCCACCTAGTCGAAATAAGTGGGCAACACGCACAAGGCCCTCTTAAGTGCTACTTGGTGACTCCATTGCCATTCCTGTTGACACTTCTCTTTCTCTTTCTCAATCTTCCAAAGTTGAAAGAAAACTCTTTCATTCACTTACTTGTTTCAATCTATTGCATATAAGAGAATATCATATTAAATAGATTACACATCATACATCTTTCAATGACCTTTGAATATCATAAGCTAAACCTATCTTTAAGAAAAGTTTTGAGCTTGCATGCCAAATTTCATCATTCATAGTTCAGATGTTTACTAATTTTCATATAAATCTGGGTGTTTTATAGTGTTAAAGAGCATTCTTTATTGCAGATTTATAAGTGGGCAGATGGGTATTTTAACTAGGAATACTTGCAAGCTTCCCCATAAGTCCTCCCTTGCATTTTCTACAATTGTGCTCTGATTTTCACTAACAAAGTATTTTCACTAACAAAGTGCAGGTTGGCCAGCCATTAGGCAGCCTAGATGTGGCAGCTTAGTCTCGGGAAGAAGGGCAGTCAAACTACCCATCTTCTAGGCATCTCTTTGTCCTTTTTACAACCTTTTCCTTCCTTAACTGGAAGCTGGTCTATTGTCCTAAATCACGGACCAGCAAGTATTTGTTAAAGAGTCCTAAAAGGGCATTGTAACCTGCATGCAAAGTGGTTCTCACCACTAGCCTTGTCTTTTTTCTGCTTATTTCTTTTCTACATTAACTGTTAGTAATGTACATAAGCTACATTAAAATTTATCAATCTGTCCATCACTCAACAATTGGATGTCACTTCATTATATTAACAATCTAGCTTAGACTAGTTATTGATTGCTTCTATGTTCCTAGAATTTTTTCTAAGACTTTTCTAGTTTTTGTACATCCCTTATGTGGACACCAACAATCTAGGCTAGGATTTTTTAAATCATCTACAATCTAATCAGCTAAAAGGAATGCAATGCACTTATATCATTTGGCATATCTCAATTTCATTTTCAAGTTTCGCATGCAAGGATTTTATGTTACAAAGTTTAAACATGCAATTTACTTGATGTTACAGATCTAGGTACTTATTTTCATTTGATTATCTTTGTAGCATATATATGTTTTATCTTAGGCACTTGTATTTTTTAATATCTTACTTGCAAGGAATCTTATATGCTTATGAAGTTGTAGATCTAAGCTCTTGTCCCATTGTCATATCATACATTAGATCCGTTTTCTGTGCTTTATTTACTAAGTGGCTTGTTGTAAATTGCAATTATATTGATTCTTATAGTCTACTCATCCTTAGTTTATTTTAATAGAGCCTACCTCCCTTGAATTTGTTTAGGAGTTGAAGTAAAGAAAGGGGTTGAGTGTTGTGGTGACAGTTGCACCCAACCTAAACATGCCCCCAAAGCTGCGCCCAATGAGTTGAGATTTTTCTCACATAGGTGTGGATTAGGCAACAACTGTCAACACATACAATGTGCAGATGGAGTCTATCAAGAATTTCAAGGGTCAGTCACCTTTATTAGGAGCATACCAAATTACAAATAAAAATATTGCAATGAATGGCACACAACCAACTTCCAATTTTGAATAATTAAATTTCATATTTTCCCTATCCCAATAAAACAATCGCATATGTCCAGCCCTATTCTTTGTCAACAAGCACACAATAACAGAACAGTGTAACACTTAAATAACTAGACTTACTTCATCACAAATTCTTTTGGTGGAGTATCAGTTCCATCCCATACGTAAATGATTGACAGACTCGTAGATGTGTTTTGTACAAAGAGAACCTTCAGAACCCAAATAAAATTCTGCAAGTTAGTTATGAATAAGCAAGCATTTATGACATGATTTTGTGTCTACACAATTATTTTACCATTATGTTTTTCCAAACAACAAATATCACAACTATTTTCATACCTTACAACATAGATCAAAATAGACTCCCTCCTTTATTGCTTTCATTGGAACAGTGTAATCATTTTTTACTGAGTGATGATCAAAAATATAAAAAAAAAAAGTTAAAAATGCATATGCAACTTAAATGATGAAAATTATTGTACTACTGAAAATGTTATTCTACAAACAAACTTTGGCATATTGAGAAATAAAGGCTAGTAATGTTAGATCATTAAGCATTTCATATCAACTAAACATCCAATAAAACTCCTTAATATTCTTAAAATGGTCAAATGGGAGATGTAAATTGACCAACAATTCCCTAAAAAGGTCAGAGGATATTTGATGTTCACTAGTCACTTCATCGTTCTTAACAATAAAAGAAAAAGAAAGTCAAACAACTAAATTACACCATGGGTAACAACAATCATTTGAAAAAGCTTGTCCTCTATCTCTCTGGCAAAGAAATAAACTGCGTTTAAGGTAGGAAAAACCCTTATCTAATAGCTTGTAAATATTATACATAGTTTTTGGCATGGGCATAAGTGAAAGATATCTTTGAGTTATTATTTATATAACAATCCATCAATGACACAATGTTTCGAACACTAACTAAATGTCTAAGTTGCACAAAACGTGGAACTGTATACTAGTTTCGGAAACAGGAATGCCTGCAAACGTGACTCCCCAAAGGATATGTTGCCCGTCGATGTGCACACCGTCAGCCGAAAATATTTCAAGCAGCTGTCTCCCGGCAGAAGAGAGAGGTGCGGCCTTGGGGGAAAGCAAAGAGTCAGGTGCTGTCACCTGATCCCGACTCCTCCGTTTAGGCAAAACTCCCAACGAATCCAAGGGGGGTAGTCCCTATGGAAAGTTACTAAGGTTATTAGGACTATCCAATTAGTTGATGGTTTGTTTATTAAGTTTTGGGAGTTAAAAGGTGGGGTTTCAAGATATAACAGCAACAATAGTTTAAAAAAGAGTCCTTGTAACAACATGAATTAATAATCACTGTAAAATATATAAAAGATGCACGATACTTGATATTGATAATAAAAAAATGAAGGACCAGTGCCTTATGGAGTCAACACAGTGATAAAAAGATAATTGTTGAAAAAGGGAAATGTTGTGCAAGTGTATCTTGGTAAATTTTAGATTATTAGATTGTTGATCTTGGTTAGGGAAAAAAGGAAAACTCTCGAGATACCGTAAAGGTACAGAGAGGAATGTCCGGAATTTAGGCTTTGGTGGCTCCATACAAAGACATTTTGGCTGCCAAAGTCCCAAGGGCATGTTCAACACTACACCAACCAAGGATGTAGCCTAACAGTGCCCCCAATATCTAAGTACAGTGGTTCCAGCTTCCCCAGGTATAATTTTCCTACACAAAGTCTAACCGAAGCGCTGGATTTTCACTTATCTTTCGGGTAGTTAATTTTATTAAGTGACTGATTAAATTAAATGTGAGATGTTAAAGATTGCTTCCACTATTTTTGAGTATCCCAAACAGGGTAGAGCATAGTAGCGGTAGCGAAATACTTTTATTCCAGTTTTGAACAAGTAACCATTGACTCTTCGCTAGAGAGCACTCTTGACTTGCTTTTCAGCGAAGTTCAAGAGACTTTGGATTCCTTTTATTAAACAAATTAAAATATGCAAGAAATAAAACACTACTAATGAAAAATATATGATGGCCAAACTTATGCGTCACTTTTCGGATCAACCTCCACTAATCGACAAAGCCTTTGGGTGGAGATGAGAGCATAATTCGTGGCGACGAAGAATGGTTTTATTTCTAAACTACTTTTGCAATAATGAAAATGGATTAAACTATGAAATGTGAATGAAAGTATACACCCTACACTTAAGAAGTGAGTGTGTCAAGTGGTGGAGTTAGAAACAAAAATCTCACGAAAATGACAAAAAGACGCAAATCCCCCCAAGGGGGATGGGATGTGGGTGTTAGTTACCCCACTTCTCTCGTTTAATTCTTTTACAATTTTGTATGATGAAGATGATGTGCTTCTTAGTCCATTAAATTTGGATCTAAGAGCTTGCAGTGGCGTACAAAGGTACTATAACAAAGTGGGTGTCAACTGGATTGTTCTAAGCCCTCCTTGATGGTCCTGGTCACTCCAAACCTTCACTTTTATGCGTAGACCTGCTATAAACCAGAAAGCTAAAAGTGTTATCACATATATAGTAGTCAGGCTACCATATACTATTTTTCAGATTCTAGTACACTTTTTCAGCCAGTTTCCTTACATATGAGATGCTAAGATGAGCATCTATGATGGATCTGTTGCCAACATTTTTGTACTATAGTTGGGTTACCTGAGGAGCCGCCGGTTGACAAACATGTCCAATGTTTGATTCCAGTGTATCAGTTGATCCGTCTTTATGTCTAGACAATTTTGGCGAGCCAGTTTTTCAGTTGAATAATTTTGACCATGGCCCCGCGGGGTTTGTAATAAAATGTGCTAGTAGGGTGTTTTGAGTAATTCGGTCTCCTAAGACGTAGAATCTCAACTAAGGTATTCCAGGGAGTTTTTTGCCCTTGACAATTATGCTTTGCCTATAGCCGAGTATAATTGACAAGGTTTTCTCCCGCTTCCTCCAAAGTTGGAATGCCCGATTTTGAATTCTGGACCTTGGGGGGTTATTAGAGCCCAACTGAGTATATATAAACCTACCAGACATTGCTAGAATAGAGCATGGTCATGTCCTAAGTCAATAGGACCTTTAAAAAAAATTTGAAAAAATATTACCGAACGTGTTAAAAAATTAATTTTTAATTTTTTAATTATTTCCCTAAGTTTTTTGATTAATTTTTCCATAAATTAATTGGAAAAATCCTGTTTGTAATAAATTAGTCATCCGGACCCTGAATTCAGTGATTGAAGGCTCTAACCTTAAGCCAAAAATCAGTCTTGATCGGCCAGCCAGTTAGATCCAACTTTCAGATCATCAATCAGACACATAATGCTCATTTTCTCAAAAAAGTCATTTTTGGGGAAAAAAATTATTATTTTGGAGAAAATCAAAACTCTCCAAATTAATCCAAATTCAGTGAAATAAAAGGCTAAATGACATCTCAATGGGCATTTATGATGATTGGAGTTATCATAGCTCAGCTTTAGTCAGCACTCAGTGAGCAATAAAGATATATTCAGTTAACAGAGTTGTCATCTCCAGCTAAACTCCTGAATTAGATGAGATGGAGAGCACTCATTGGTTTGATGATTTGATCGAGGCAGAGACTGATGATTACACCGACAGTGGCCTCTCCAGACCTAGCAGTAGCTCCTCCATACCTAAGAGGCGCCTTCACCTACCAGCTCACACCCCTCTTCATCATTCACGCCCCTCTTCCTCATGAAGGCGTCATCCACACGTGTGGGCTCAATAATGGCTTGAATTCAGTGCTTAGGGTTGGAGTGGGGGCGCCTTGCCTAGGTGGAGGTCTCCCCTCACTCCCAACTCACCTTCTTCAGGTCTGGTCTTTCAGTGATGTGTAGGTCTAGTTAGGTCTGGTCCCTTAACGTACCGTCGGTAATAAGTGCACAGACCTAGGAACCCTCTTAATTCTGTAATTGTTTTTGGCGCGGGCCAATCTCTGATAGCTCGGATTTTCTCCATGTCAACCTGTACTCCTTCTGCATTGATTACGTGTCCTAAATACAGCATTTCCTTCATGCCAAACTCACACTTGGACATTTTTGCATAAAGCAAATGTTCTTCTAAAATACTCAATGCTTCGTCCAGGTGTTTCAGATGCTCTTCCCATGTTTTGCTGTAAATCAGGATGTCATCAAAGAATACGAGCAAAAACTTACGTGGTTGTGCTCTGAAGGTGTGGTTCATGCATGACTGGAAAGTGGCCGGAGCATTGGTAAGTCTGAAGGGCATGACCAAAAACTCATAGTGACCATAGTGACAGCGAAAAGCTGTTTTGGAGATGTCCTGGTCCCTTACCCTGATCTGATGGTACCCCGAGCGAAGATCGATCTTGGAGAAGTATTGGGATCCCCAAAGCTCATCCATGAGTTCGTCAATTCTGGGAATGGGATACCTATTCTTAATGGTCTTCTTGTTGAGTGCTCGATTATCGATGCACATTCGCAGTGTACCATCCTTTTTTTTTACCAGTACTACTGAGGATGCGAAGGGGCTAGAACTGGGCCGAATATATCCAAGCTCCAGTAATTCTTTGATTGTTTTCTCAATCTCATCCTTGTACCTTTTGGGATGCCTGTACGGAGTGGTGATGACTGCTTGTGTTCCCTCCTCTAGCTCGATGATGTGTTCAAACCCTCGGTCTGGTGGTCTGCCTGATGGAAGGTCCCGAAAAACCTTTTCATGTTTTTGTAGCAAGGCTTGAATATCACTTGGGTGTTGTGTGTTGGTCTCTGGGGGTTTCCTAAAGGTGACTAAACATTCTACAGCCCAATCTATATCATCCTGTCGGAGTACTGCCTCCATCCTCTATGACGAGACCGGTTTTGGGGGATAAGTGTTCATGCCCCTCAAAACTACTCGTTTGCCGTCTGGCCCCTGGAATTCCATTTCCATTGCCCTGTAATCTGTAGTGTATTTCCCTATAGAATAAAGCCACTGAACACCCAATACCACATGAGTATCCGCTACATCCACTACATAAAAAGAGTCTGTCATCTGATAGTTACCTAAGGCGACATTCAATTTTGGGATCCAGTAGTTGCACTCCATGCTGGAGTTCCCCGCTACTGCTACAGTGAATCCTTCGAACTTCTTGGTCTGAATACCTCTCTTGGCTACCCAAGCGGAGTCGATGAAATTGTGGGTGGCTCCCCCATCAATCAATACTCCTACTCTGTGAACCTGGACTACTCCGCTGACCCTGAGAGTATGGAATCTTGGTACTCCAGATAATGTAGCAATGACTCCCTCTGGTGTATCACCCTGATGTGATTCCTCTTCTGTGGCCTCCTGCTCATAGTCGTCCTCATCACTGTCTGAATATACCTCAATGTAGTGAGCCTTGGCCTTCCCTGCACACCTGTGTCCTGGTACCCATGGTTCCTGACAGGTGAAGCATAGCTTCTTCCTTCTCAAGTCTTTCCTAGTGTCCTCGTCTAACCAAGTTTTCTTGGGCACATCCTGCTGGAAAGGTTTCCTGTCCTTGTCCCTAACAGGAAAATTGGTTTTCAGTGGGAATTTGTTTTTGGGGACTGAATCCTGAAGATCTCTTGCTCTGCTAATGGCATCCTGCAGAGTGAGGGGTTTGTAGGCTTTCACCCATCCCCGTAGTGGCTCTGTGAGGGCCTTAGTGAATAACATAGTCAATATGCTCTCTGACACATCTGTTACCATAACGGCTAGCCTCTGAAATTCTGAAATGAAAGCTTCTGCACTACCGGTCTGTTTGAGTTGAGCCAACTCCCTGAAATGTATCTCTGGATCTTTCCTGTCAAACCTCTCTATGAGCTTCTGAGTGAATTCACCGTAGGAATGTATGGTGTTGTGCCCCAATGTCACCAATCCGTGGTACCACCACTCGTGAGCTTCTCCGTTTAGGTGAAGTGTAGCCAATTTAATGGCGTCCGTCTCTGTCATGGGGTTGAGTTGGAAATAGGTGTCCAACTTTTGAACCCATATCCTCGCTGATCCTCCGCGAGTCCCATCAAAGTTTGGGATGGTCAACCTGCCCAAGGTCTTCTGCAACTCATTGTTGTGATTGAAACCTTTGTTGAAATTCCTGGGCCTGTTCCTACTCTTCATGTTGCAGAAATCTGAAAAAGACATGGCAGCATGAAACTCATCCCCTAAGTCTCTACACTCCTGTAGATAAGCCCCAAAAGGCTCGCTAGGTTCTACCTGCATGACCGGGCCCCCTACTGTATCTGCCAAGAAGTGAGGCATGGTAGGCCTAATAGGAGGTCTGTTGTATATGTGCGGAGTATTCTGAATGTTAGTGTATGCTACCTTTCCACTGCTGCTTGTAGATCCCCGATCTACCGGTGAGGGAGGTGTACTGTTGATACCTGTTTCGGGTTTCGCTGATAATCTGTTGATTGCATTGAGTACATCTTTTTGTCCTTTGGCTAAGTCTTGCAATGCAGAGACCAAGCTGCCAAACTCCATCCGATCCTCTTCTTCTCCCGTTCCTTTTCCCCTATCCGAATGTATACCTGTTTGTTCCATGTCTGAATTGGTATCTTCTAGTTGGATATCTTCAAATTCTTCTATGTATCTAGTCTTCCTCCTCCTATAGGTTACAAAAGGATCCCCTTCTGTATTCATCTACTTTTCATTTCTTAAGCCCACAGCTGGCCAAGAAAATAGCTCTGATACCACTGTAATATCCCAAATCCCGATATTTTCTATTTCTAAGCAAATATGCTGATACAACTGGGCATGCAAACTGCCATGCAAAAATCCCTATTTTATAGGAAAAATTAGGGTTAGGGTTTGTGAGATAGAATGAACACTTACCACTGATAAGCCGGCTAGACTGCTTCGGAGAAAGTATGCAAGCACCGAGAACTGGATCGGAGATGGGCAGATCTCTTCTGCTTCCGGTGAACCCCCAGCAGCAAGAACCCCAGTCAGAAAAGGGTGACGCTTTCAGTGAAGGAGGTGTCCAATGAAGCTGCCGATTTGCAGGACTGATAGCCTTCCCGTGCCGGAGAGAATGCCTGGTACATGCGGGATTTCTGAGACCTCTAGGCAGGATAGCGATTTGCTCTGGTGAGACAGCTGCTCACGCCCCTGGGATCCCGAAATTGCTGATAACTGCTCCGGATGAGCACGGATGGATTTGATAATCACCAGGTATCGGAGTATGATGCTGATGATGAGAATGGTGCCTGAGTTTCGGAGTAAAGCTGAGATCTGAAGGCCCAGCAACTGATTAGGGCTTTCTGGCTGAAAACCCCTTCCTTACGGCTGCACCCGTGTCCCTGCAACGATCTATACCATATACTGGATAACTTATGAATGAATGAAGAACAAGTGGTGAACCTGTATGGCTTACCCTGAATAAGACTAGGACAAATGTTTCACTGCCGAAATCCTGTTAGCTGAAGACTCCGTCTCCAACCCCAACTGCTGTGCGGCACATTGTGCTACTATCCAAGAGCTCCCAAAATAATCATAATCCAAAGTGAAGTCTCCTTTCGCTTTATCCTCTATTTATAACGTTCAACTGTGAAAACCCTAATCTTTGACCTAATTAGGTCACTTTATCTTCTAATTTACCGTTGACTTGCATCCATGCGGATGGAGACTTAAAGAGTGCATGCATCATTAAATAATGCTTGGATGGCATGCACGAAGGTGGCCTTTGGCCCCGGTGGCCCTTCTTGACCTAATGATGATGCCCTAGATCTTCTATGGATGGCATCAGTCCTTAGCTGATTCCCTAGCTGTCAGTAACCGCTCGAACCCACAGGAATCATATAGGTTAGCGGTATTGGGCCTCAAGGCCTAATTGGAAGAGGACATTACAAATAGCCAATTTGGATGAGAATCCAACTCCCTCAAAATTGGCTCACTAGCAGGGAGAGTGAGCACTCAAAGTGCAATGGACAAGCTAGTGTTTTCCAAAATGCCAAAGGCAAATTCTCAAATGCAAATTCTCAAATGATCAAAAGCCATTCTCCTTCCTCATTACATCCTTTTATAATCCTCATAAGGTCTTGTTATCACATATACAATTGCAGTTGGGATACCATGATGCAACATACAGACTTATCTCGTGTTCTTTCCGAGCTACTTTTCACATGGGGTTTTAGCATGGATCATTATAGCTTCAGCCATTCCAGAGCCTTGTTCATCAGATTTTCCTTGCCAAAACTAAGATGCAACAGTCCATTGAGATGCTTTCAGTGATGACCCAGTTCATTTCAGCAGAGCAGGAGATCACAGTTGGTATACACAATATAGAGGGGGCCTATCAGTTGGAGACAAATATATATGGTGATTTCAGGCATGAGGACAAGACTCGCATGAGAAAATGGCCAACCCCAACATATAAGACTTCAAGGAAGAACCAACGGTATGAAAAGGACTTTCCGGGTAGACCTCCAAACAAAAGTATGATGCGCCCTTGGGAATTCCGACGAGGATCCAATTATAGGATGTTCAAGAGGAGGGAATACAGAGGGAATACAAAGCTTGGGTGAGAAGAAACATAAATTCAAAGAAAAAGAAGACCCACCCAGCAGTGGAATAAACTGGTTGTTAAAAATGGACAAGAAGAGACAGGGATAGATAATTCGGTATATTGGTCAGAGATTGCTTGAGGACAAGCAATTTCGAACAGGGAGGACTATAATGTCCTCTTTTAATTAATTCACCAGAGACACCCGTTAACCTATTTTATTCCCATAGGTTCGAGCGGGTATTAAAGAAAAGGGAATAACTGAGGACTAATATCACTAGGAGCAGAAAGGAACATCAACTCAATATTATTAAGTCATCAGTATAGTAAAGAAGGTCATCAGAGTTAATATCATAAAGCACGCAGAGCATGCAGGCCTTATTTCTTCAGTCTTAAAGTCAACGAGAAATTAGAATTGCATGCATGCAAAAAGTAAAGCGCAAGCCCTAAAAGTGACATGCAAACCTTAAAAGTACATGCTACAACTATATAAGAAGGGTCATTGAACCAAAGGGATTATCTACGATTATTATTGTTGAGTTTGGTTTCTAGAGCAGCAGCAGCAAGTGTCGCGGCAGCAAGTTGGGGTTGGAGACTGTTATCACCTGCCTTGTAGTTTCCTATGTGAGGTGGATCCAGGATGGATGGTAGAGGGGCAAGCAACTAAGAGGTGGAACCACGACTGCCTAGACTCCCAAATGAATGGTTGTCACGCCAATCAAGGCAACCTTCACTTTATTTTATCCTAGTCCAAGACAACAATGGGGGAGACCCGGATCTGCTCCCGAAATGAGAGATCAAACCTAGACACCAGAATAGATCAAATGGGGCTTTAAAGTATGTAAGGTGCAAGGTAAATGGAAACCCTAGCTCTAGGGTTTAGGTACTAACAACTGATGGAGATGACCACTGTCTTGGGAAACGTAACTGTGACAAGGTAAGCAAAGACAGAGTTGGGACTATCTAGTACCAAGGAGACAAACTCAGTGAAAGGTAGATAACTTGATTTGTAAATGAATGTTGGCAAAAGGGGATGGGAGTGAGGTCAAGTTAGGGCTAGCGCTAGCTAGGAGATCAGTGCCTTATGTGCATTGGGCAATGAAGTCAGCATCAACCCAACGTTTTAGTGAACCCACCTGGAATATACCTTGATCTATGGACCCAGAAAGGATTTGGCCCAGAAAAATCAAGTTACAGGAAGACCAGCTCAATGGAGGGCTAGCACTAGGGCTTGGAAAAGCAGATCTGCAGTTCTAGGGTCACCAGGAGACTAACAACTCAGCGTTGAGGGAGAAATGAGGTCAGGGTAACCTAATCTACAAACCCAAATCAGAAAATCAGATCTAGAAAAGTCAAAATCTGATGAGGGGGCTAGGGGGCTGAAAACCAATTTTCCAGATCTAGGGCAACCCGAAAGGAACTAGCTCAGCGTTGGGGGTGTTCTGGAGTGCTTAAGCCCTGATCTATCAGCCTTTCTTGTCAGATTTCAGAAAAAGTCAATTCCGGAAAAGTCCAGTTTTCAGTGAGGGCGCTAGGGCTGTTTCAGTCAAAAACTCAGATCTAGGTCAAACTGCCAAGAATTTGGACAGCATTGGGATTGATTTGGATTGTGTGGGACCCGATCTATCCGTCTGTGAAGTCAGAATTCAAAAAAATTCAAAACCCTAGCAGGTCAAATTTTTCAGTGGGGGGGTTATGCAGTTTTCTGGCTAAAAATCAAATCTAGGTCAAACCAGCCGGAGTTTGACCAACGTTGCAGCAGATTTAGTGAAGGGGAGGCCCGATCTATGAAACCCAGAAATGGTTTGGCCAAAGATCGGATGATTCCCAGATTTATTGCTTTTTAGGGTTTTTAGTATTTAGGAGTTTTTTCAGAAAAAAAGTGAGGTAAAGCAAGGTACAATGGAATAAGATCTGAAGAGAAGAGACTTACTTGTTAGATCTTACCTGGAAATGCTTGTAGAAATCTTTAACAATGATGATCTTTGCTATCTCGATCAATTTTGGTAGATCCAAGTGATTTCTATGAAGGATGCAAGCCACAAGCCACCAATGCGCCCCCTACCCTGCATGAGCAAACGTCAACAATATCAGATTTGCCAATACATGATAAAGAAACCAAATGCTACAAGACAGTAAAACGAAGTAATCATAGATCACAATGAAATTAATGAAAACCCCCTGATCCAAGACGAAGAAAACCAAGCGAGTTGAGGTACCCCTGCAAAAACGCTCCAGCCAAAACGCCCTCCTGTAGGCAAAACAATGATAGCAAAAAATATATATCTCACCAGAATTTCCACAATGCTAGGAAGCTGAAGATTATCCAATCACCATTTGAGAACATCAGATGCAAAGCAGATCCAGAAAATATCCATAAAAGTCTTTATATTATTCAGATCCAAGAGCCAAAGACCCCTTACAAATGAGAAGCTCTCTCCTTTAAATAGAAATGAGAGAACCTCAATCATAACCGAATCCTAACCACTTTCAAAACGAGTGGCTAAGATTAAAAGATGAAATGTTCTAAATAATGGTTGAGATGAGCCCAACATACAATACATGGATCAATATAACCATAAATTACCAAAGTGGACTAAAACACCCATAAAGAGGGTAACCCACTCAACAAGAAATAAATGAAGCACATGGTGGGTCCAAGGAGTGTTTGACTAACTCCCTCTAGGTGTCCCCATGGCACAATAAACTAATATAATAATTTAATTCTTTGACTTTGTGCCTCTTTGAGGAAATCGTGAGCCTCTCAAAAACTCCAGAAAATAATATAAAAATGCCCAAAAATAGGTGTGGGCCCAATCAGGTGTTGCAACTGCTGGAGAAGGTGTGGAGGACATCACTCTCATCATTATGACTCATCCCATGTCATTTCCTTACCTCAGCAGCCCAAATCAATTTCTTCAATAGCCATTTAATCATTTTTTAATCTGCCTTGGGAAACATGAACCTGCCAAAACAGCCTCCTAGGGTGCCTGTATTGTCAAACTGAGCCCACCAGGCTCTCTAGGATGGGGGTACTATGGTACAAACAAGTGTCTGCACCCCATATGCCCATACAACGCCCTAGGAGATCCAACTAAAACATCTCCCTGCTCAAACATATCAATCTGTGAAGAAAAACTGCATCAGAAAGGCAGAATGAGCTTGATCATATCTGCAAGTGCCCGGAACTGGAAATAAACTGTCTCATTAGACTCAGAGAGTCCAAATCCATCTAAGGTGTATACTCATACCCCTCACAGGTCTCTATCTGATCATTAATCATATCCGATAAACAATATAACCATCTGTAACTGATCAGACACCAAAAATAACTCAGACTGTCATCCATCTGCTGCAAGTGTAAAAAGCTAAGACATGCTCTACAACTCATTCAAGTAACAATCACAACAAGTAGCATTCATTTCACTGGCGGTATATCAACCAATACATATATAGGGCTTTATTTATTATTACTCAGTCTTGGACTTTCAAGACTATACTCACTTCATAGTTGTAGCAAATTTGCTAGTGAAGGGTGAAGGGTGAAAATGACAAGGCTAAGGCAAAGGATGACTTCCTACTTAACATCATGACACTTTGGATAATGGAAAGGGAATACTCACTATAACCAATGTCAGACAAACAACAACACAAGGAATGGCAGTGCCTCACAAATGGGTGAGTTGTTTAGAGAGTGCTTATTAAACTTAGGCATCATGACTACATCAAGCTTGATCCAAGTTTATTAGGATCATCATTTTATTCCATGGCCTTTTTGGCCTATATGACCCTTTGGGACTTCACCAGTGCTTAAAGCACAGCTAATCGCAACTTTCATCCGGGACATATTTATTTTATAAGGTCAACAATATTTGGATAGAGCATATTTTTAACCATTGCTTTTTTGGACCTTTTCTTATACTCTTCAAGTATTTTAGCATTTCATTGCTCTTGCCCTCTTTCCATATGTTAACAAACACAGCTTTATAATTTTCATTTTCCATGGGCGCATATTCAATATTTTCAATACAGGTAGTACATGAGCTTTCAGTTTTAGCCAACAACATCTCAAGTGACTAGGGGGAGTTCTGCACAGTGCCAAACATCGGGACAACCGACCCAAATGACTTAGGCATACAAACCAACTTACCAAAGGCAAGTTTTGTCACCAACTCAGAACTGAGACACAATATAAACAGGGAGGCTTGTCCAACAAAAGTTCTAGCAGGGAAAAAAGTCCTCCATGCCATAAGTCAAGAAGTCAGTCGGGTTGAAAACTAAACTAGAAGGTAATGGATGGGTGGAGACAGTGAATGATGGAGCCAACACTAGCAAGCCAAAACAATGGTGGGAATGACTACCTCTATTCTCCCTAAGGAGGGTAAAACCAATGAGTATAGATCAGGAACCTCCAAGTCTAAGTAGGGACATCAATACATAGTACAAAATACATCCAAGTCCATATAATTATGACCGCCAGATCATGATACCACAAGTTAATACATGTCACAAAAATCAGTATAAGAGCAATGATAACCATAACACAATATAAAAAACTGAGTCATAATCATGCAATATAATCCATCTGAGACACCATCTGTCCAATGAGAAAGTACTGATATAAAACTGGGCATCAATGACTGCTCTGCAATGACATAAATGGCTACATCGGTCCTCAAATCTAAGTGTCTTGAGACTCAGTCCTAACAATGGGAGAGTACAATAGTCCACTAATATAAACATGATCCATAAAAAATGCTCATCTCAGCATCTCATATGTAAGAGATCTGGCTGAAAAATGTACTGTGTCTGAAAAATAGAATATGGTAGCCTGGCTACTATAGATGTGATAACAGAGACGAAGGTCTTCAACTAGCAAGGGGTTTCGGCAGCAAAATCTATCTGCCCTAATCACTTCGGGATAGATCCTCCAAATCTATCATCAGTATTCATCATCTTCTTATTCTTGGTTCAGTCATTCAGATATCAGAGAGATACTTTATTGCAGGTGCACCTTTTGCTGCTGGGAATACAGCTAGAAATCCCAGATCAATCACTAGCCTTCAGGATTCCAGTAAAGTTTCTGCATGCTACCTCCACTCTCCTCAGCAGGGATACATCAGCATTTTGAGTAATTCTTATTCCATTCTGGGCACATTCCAGCTTCCTCCAGCAAAAAACATGAGTTAGAGGGACATCACCCTCTTTGTGGAAGAACAATTCGCTTGGTGGCTTAAAGGAGGCAAAACCTGTGCATTGTCTTCTTATATCTCACGGAGGCCTAGACCATCACTCCTAGAAAGTTTCAGCAGCATCAGAGACTTCCTCCCTCAAAAACGTCAAGATCATCAAAAGGAGGGCACTCTTTTAGCTAGGTGTCAACTTCAAGAGAGGAGCACTATTATCTTACATTTCCGGCATAACCTGCATGTATCTTATCTATTGGTGGACTATCAGCATTATTATCAGTGGTATGTGTATATCTTCTTACTAAAAGTCTTTTCCCTTTTTTCTTTCCAGGTCATCTACTTTTTAGGGCCATTTAGCACGACACTTTTTGCATGCACATTTTATTTATCTTTCTAGCACAATTTGAGAATCGAAACAACAAACATATTACCAAAATACAATTGAATATCAGTTAGGATATTACACGATCTGATTCTCCAACAAATAGTTCGAATTCTTCCACTCCTCCAACTAGTCCACCTAGAGTAAATTTCCAAATGGCGAACACAAATCCCCCAGTAGAACCTAGGCGCTTTGTGTTATCACCTAAGTTGCACTTACGGGATTTCCAGTGAGCCGCCAAAGTATTGAACATGTCAATTGTTCATTGTCAGTGCTCAAAATTTCCATGGTTACATCAGGACCAGTTGTGGTCCCTTTTTTAAATAAAATGCATGTTCATACCCCTTGGGGGCGTTGTAATAAATGCTCTATCACGACAAACGTTTTGTAAAGGACTTGGCTTCCTGGGACTTGGCCATCAATCCGATCATTCCAAGGTGTTTTTTCCCTTGTCAACTATGCAATGTATAATTTTCGAGTTTTTCACCGTGCCTCCAAAGCTGGAATGGTCATCTTGGTGGTTAGGCCTTAGGAGGTTATTAAAATTCATGTGTTGATGTATATAAGCGTGTTAGGCATCGGTATTGATTCATATGGACATCTAGTAGGTCCCCGTAGAGTTATGTCCGATTCCGAGAAAAATAAAATTTTCCGCATTTTTAGGCCATTTTTTAATGGTTTAAATGGAAAATTTGAAAATGTTATAAAAGTGTGATTCGGAGTCCGTTTTTGGTGTATGGGCTCGTTTTCAAGCTCAAAGCACCTCCTTTACTCAAGGTCCTACTTTTCCCATGCTCCGGGTGACTAAATTGTCTCGTATGGCATTATTTTTCTATCGGTGTGACAAAACATCAAAAGAATGCTAAATTATGACAAATTGCATTAAAGACAAAAATTTTAAAAAGTCAAAATTATGACTTGGAAAGGGTGGCAAGTATTTCATATGGTGGATGACATCATACTATGGATAAGTGAGTTGTTATATATTAAAGTTTATAAGCTAAGCAACTACATTTAAGCTTTGATGTACGCCCCTCTTCCAAACTCGCGCGTGGAGTGTGGGCCCTCACGTGAGGAAGTTTGACATCATCTTTTTTGGCGTGAAGGGTGATGTGGAATGGGAACTTGAATTCATTCTAAGTTAAGGCGAGTTCAACCCACTTTCCAAGCGTGTGATTTCATGATGGAGTAGTTGGTGGCGACTAGTTGAAGCTTGAGGGATGCGCCCCCTCTTGTGGGCCTCATGATTCAAGCATTTGGTTTCATGATTGAGTAGGCTGGTGGAGATGTGGCAGTTCCTCTTTGAGGTTTGAGGAGCCTTTCATACACATCAGCAAGAAGAACCTATGAACCTTGGAAGAAAACCAATACAGGAAGATTTGAAGATCAGAAGACAAAGGCCTACAGTCAAGGACACTCTCAGGTATATGGAGAAATGAATTTGATCAAAGAAGTATTGGAAGTTCCAACAGCTCAGTCATATCCTGGACATGCAACCATGTTGGTCACATTGTTGCATATTGTCATACGATGAGGTGTTATAGTTGCAGTGGCTTTGGGCACAAAGCTCAAGACTGTTGGAGTACATGGACGGAATTCATGAGAAGTTTCTCATACAGCTCATCAAGGAAAGCCAATATAGAGGGAGGAACAAATGTTGAAAGGACAAACGCCAAGAAGCAAGTATGGATGAAGAAGACCGAGCAGTTATACATAGGAGAGATTAATCAGAACAGGGAGGATGGTTGCCATATGGCAAGCAAAGCCTAAGGTATCTCAAAGACCTTAGCACACCTTCAGTTCATGAGGCTGGAGGATGAACTCAAAGGAGAAAGGATGGCTACCCCAAGCATACAAACAGGTCCTAGGATCGTGCATATTGAGAGGGGGAGCAGTGATCAATGATCAATGATGTCAGATGGAGATATGTGGACACCCTTTGCCATTGATGCCAAAGGAGGACAGATGAAGACAAAAGGGGAACATGCTCGCAGGGGGAGCATGAGTTGTTGTCATCAATGACAAAGGGGGAGATTGTTGATTGAAATTGTCATTGATGCCAACATGGACTTGCAGTGGCCCTACAGGTAGTTATTGATGCCATCAAGTCCCTCTTGCAGTGCGCAGGTATGGATGATCCCAGTATCCTCACATCCAGTGCCTTGGAGCCCATACAGGGATGGGTTATGTCTTGAAGCACCTTGTATCCAGTTGACAAGGTCCTTGTACCCACAAGGTTGGATCTTGGAGCCACCACCTTGTTGATGATGCTGAAGACCCTGTTGATGATGTTGAAGGCCCTGGAGATGGTGTTGAATCCCTTGTAGATGATGGAGAAACCCTAGATGGGTTGGAGAAGCATTAATGACCCATTTTGTGGTCATTCATGCTCTAATGGTATCATGGTACCCTAGGAGAAAGTTTGGCAACCCCACAGGTAATGTCATGATGGATCTTGACCCTTGGCGGTCCCCTTGCGTGGTTAAGGTGGTTGAAGAAGCCCATGAAGCACCTTGCTTTATGAAGAAACCTTGGACCCACATTTGATGAATTAATGGTCCTTGAACCCTTGAAGATGATGTGTGGGTTGATGGGGTCTTAGAACCCTTGGAGATGGTCCTAGGGCATGAGAAAGTTTTTGGACCCATACACTTGGTGATTTAATGGCTCTTGTACCCTTGTAGGAGTGGTGAAATTGATATGGTCATGGCACACATGCCTTGGTCTTGAGGACAAGTGCATACCCTTGACTAAGGGTCCTTGGTCCTTGATGAAGCCCTTCAAGCTTGTGGTGACCTAAGTTATTTCTGGACAACGGTAGAGCATACCCTAAGACATTAAAGATGACTTATGGTGAACTTGATGGAATATGGACGAACACTAAGGTTGACTATTGAAAGAAATGAAAATAGGTACATACAACAAACCCTAAAACCATGCTAGGGTTGACTTTAAAGTTTGAACAGAGACGCAACATAATAATAAAAAAACAATTTGTTGACCTTAAAGTTAGCCCTCAACTTAAGGATGTGGGCAATGTTAAAAAGTATATAAACTGAAGACTATCCACACTCCAAAATACATCCAACGAAGGTGAAGTCGAATGGAGCTCGCTCGTTGAGGGGGACTGAGCCTCTCCACAGTCCTGAATTTGGATGGAGGAGACACCAACATAACACGTGGTATACATTGATCCGATTTTGAAGTTTGGAGGGTATCCAAAAAACTAAACGGTCTGAGTTGTTAACAGTCTACCAGCATACACCTTGAAAGTTCGAGCTTGCAAAGGGAGACACAGTCCCGAGTTTATTTGGCGAAGGAGAGACACAGTCCTAGTTTGAGACTTGTTTCGGGGTCCCTTCTAAGCACACACAGTCCGAGGTGTTGACTGTAAATAGTCCGAAGTTGACAGACATCTGATGTTAAGGGTTTTCCACAGTTTGACGAGAAGTTCTTTCTCAGACCGAGTTTGACTAGGTTTGAAGTTCCAACATTCGAAGTCGACAGTGATACACAGTCCACGGTCTGAGGAGAATGATGACAGTACTTTGAAGAAGGTCTTCTCAGCTCAAGGTTGAAGTTTATACACAGCCAACAGTACAAGACAACACACAGTTCAAGGCATCTGAAGCAGAGCTCTCTAAGGTATATTCACAGTCGAATAATTTAAGAAGCATGTCCCAGGTATGTTAACTTTGAAGTATGTTGAAATAGTATTGACGAGGTAATCAAGCCTAAGGAATCTGAAAGAGTGAAGTTGCTTCATCTAGTTAAGCTCTGATTTAAGTTGACTGAGGAAGTTTAAGTACAACTCAGGTGTAATTTATGTGAACACTGGTTCATTGATGGCATCTGACTTTAGAATATCAGTATAGTATGACTGGGTTGAAGTTTGGATATTAATGTCTGAATATTTGTAGATATGTTTTGTAAAGTCTTCCCAGCACATACACGGTGCAAGCATACACAATCTATGAATAAAGGTTGACAAGCATGAAGATGATAGTCCATGATGACTTATCATATGCTTGCATACCTAATTTTGATGGGAACTTAGTTAGAATCTGTAGGGAACCTTTTATTGATGGATATCTTTAAACTTATGAAGACAGTTTGAAAAATACTTATGGTGATGGTAACTCCACTGTTGAAAGAATAAACTTGGTCAATGATGATGAAAATTATCCACCTGTTTTCTTTATGGGAGTAGGTAGTTCGGAATCTGAAGACAAAGATGATGTAAGGTTTAGGCAGGAGCTTATCCATTAAGAGCTGGTAGGGGAAGTCACTGCAATAATTATGAATATTTCTCTGATGCCCTTAATCATTTGTCCCAATTATCTGTAGAGGCCCCTGAATTCACCCTGCAAAATGAAGCGTTCACCACAAGAAAAGGTGTGCTAAATCCCCTAACAAGAAGAACTCATCGCCATATTCGAGAGATTAGGCAAGATCTGAGAGATAACTTAAGACGAGAAATGACAGAACTTACTAATCGGAGTTGGGAAGAAGATTCCTTAGTAAACTATGCTCCTGGTGAGGAATTTTCTTTGAACATTTTATTTACTTTTCAAACAAATAATTCCTTGCAAATAGCTGAAAGTGAGAACCAAACTATAGTTCCTCCTAGTCATGCTCAAGATGAATTGATTACCCAACATGAGCAACCAGACCAAGGGACAGATCTTAGTAACTTTCGCTATCCATATGTTGCACATTTTCCAAGATTTATGTTAACCCTAGAAAAACCTATGGAAGGAAGTAATGATACATCTCACATTCCTACAATACAATTGGCTTCCTTGGGAGATGAAGTAGAAAGAAATATGTCTGAAGTTTCCCGAAAAGGAAAGCTACCTATCCCCATGGAGAAGGTTCTAGTAGACAAGCCGATCATTCTGATAGTATTTCTCCCCTTACCACTGATATCGACAGAGCTTTGCATAATTTTTGGACTGCAGGGGTAACAATTAAGCAGGTAATATAAACACACCCAGAGGGGGTTAATAATGAATCTTGTGAACCAAGAAGAGAGGTAAGAGAGATTTTGATTTGAAGAATTTCCATTCCAATAGACGGGGGTCCTCCGTGTTTCAATGTTATACCAAAAAAAAGTAGGACGATACCATTTCCCCATACCCGAGGCAACATTGATGTCTCCATAATACCTACCTGTGATATTCAAGTTGTGCCATCATCTATTAATCGACATAGGCATACCTGTGTTGACAAGCTCATTGTTGAGAATTGTGCTTTTAATCATATCTCTAGACGATCAAGAAATCTTTGGATGGGACCATTAACAATAGAACGGTTTGAAGGTAACATGTATTATTTATCTACTGAAAATGGTCGTAGATTCGAAATTCTTGTAAATCAAGTTTATCTGAGGGACTTGTTATCACACAAAGTGTAGCTACCCACTAGAGGTATCCCATCCGAGACGGTAGAGGTGACGTAGCTAACCGGTGACACCGCAAGGGCCTCGTCCATTACGGATGAAGAGTAGTTGTCACACCGGACGGGCTCTTGACACTTTAGATCAATCCAAAGAATGACCAAGGGGGAGACCCTACTAGCCTAAGAGGCTAGCGAACCTACTCAAGACACTCCTAGGGTTTGACAATGCATGAAGGAGGAGAGATAATGAGCGGATAAGACTAGATCTATCGAATTAGAGTGGTGTGGAGATTAGGGCAAAGTTGGGGAGGCTTAGCAAAGATAGGAAATAGCCCAACTTGAATGAGATTGCACCACAAATGAGTTGAGGTAGATCTAGGGAGATCTAGCCAAATGAAAGAAAACCCTAAAGGGACCCAGCTAGGGTTTTATGCAAAAGTAGACAAGGTGGACCCAAAAGAGTAGATCAAGGTATGGAATGACTAGATCCGGGTGCTTAGAGGATAGATCTATGGGAATCAAGTGGGTTCAAAACTACCCAACTATAGATTTGAAGAGATCTAGCCACATGAACGGAAATCCTAAAGGGCCCCACTTAAGGTTTATGCAAAAGTGGAAAAAGTGGACCCAAAAGAATAGATCAGGGCATGAGATGATTAGATCAGGGTGCTTGAGTATTTGATCTATGATTTTGAGGTGGGTTCAAGCATACCCATCTAATAGATCTAAAGAAAAAGCCATCCACCCAAGAGGGGTGCCCCCACCTAGAGTGACTAGTGCTAGATCCCAGGGCAAATGGAGTCCAATTAATGTGAAACTTGAGATCTAGGGTTTATTCATTAATCTCCAAGTGGGTTTTGATGGCCGTCATAAAAAAACTCAGCGGATCTATCAAATCTATGAAACGAGGGTTTTAAGAAAGAGGGTTTGTTTGACAATTGGATGAAAATAATGAAACACAATATGTACCTTGCAGATCGTACCTGAGAATACTTGCAACCACCTTAGATGTCGATGATCCTTCTACTTAGTTACAATTTCGAGCTAGATCCGGCATGCAATGAAGGAAAAATGCCCAAGTGAGGAAGTGCGCCCCCTCTTCTCCACCTGCAAAATCAGTCTATCGAAGTCAGAATTGTGCACCAACGAAAAAGATAAGCTACGTACAACATCCACAAAGACAGATTCAATGCACAAAGTAACAATTGATCACTCCATGAACATGAGGTGATTTGGTTGAAAGACAATGCGGGTTGCCCTACCAATCTCCTCCTCCAATATGCTACCTGCAAAAAGATGTGTACAGCCCTCACAGAAAAATAGTGTTTGCATACAAGATCCACTGAAATGTCCAAGCAGGAGGCATAACAATCACATCCACGACATTCACAAAGCTCCCAAGAGATTTCTGCAAAAGTTTTATTATATTCAATATTTCCAAAGCCAAAAGTCTCTTTACAAATGAGAGAGAATCTCAATATATAGATCTCTCAAGTACATAATACCTAGATCCAAAATGATCAAGGGTCAATATCATAAGATAAAATCATCCTAATCTACGGCTAAGATTAGTCGGACACGTCTCACATGGATCAACTCAAAAATATAAGGGTGTGCATCACTAGAAATGCCTGATGACGGGCGCACCACATAAAAGATGACTAATGGCCACAAGGTAGCACATGGTGGGGATAGGAGGTTATGTTACCCTTCACTAGCATGGCCCCATGGCACAATAACAATGTGTGGTGGCAAATAATATAAAATAATGATAAAAAACACTAGGGGATCTCCCTCAAAATGCATAGACCAAGGACATGTGGACCCTGACTGAAGTGGAGCTGATGCTGGATGATGAAGATGACCCAAATACTTTGCCTCAGACCAATTCCATGCCAATCCTTTGCCTCAATCACCCAAATCAATTTCCTCATTAGCCATTTTTAATTATTAAAATGTTGCCTCGGGAACATAAAACAACCAATATCTCACAAGGAACCAAATATCAACGTCAAATGACTGCACGGATGGATCTGGGACCATGGTAGTATGGTACAAACGATTAGATGCACCCCAAGAATCCCTATAACACCCTAGAACTTAATTTTTTCTTCATTGTGCTTTATTTCCATTTTTCTCAGGCAAATCTGCAGCAAGAAAGCCCAAAGACCCATATATGTCTTGTGCCCGCCTAAAACTGAAAACCAACTACACCAATGGACTTAGAATGTCCAAATCCACTAGGAATGAGTACTCATACACCATATGTCCATCACAAAGGTACATCAGAGGCCCCATCAATGTCAGAACAATAATAATAATTAAGCCTATAAATGTTGATAATCATGAAAATAATACAAGCTATCATAACAAATCACCATCTAAAGTATGAATATGTCTAATGGACACCTATAGACCATAAATAATCATCAACAATCAACATCCGTCTATAACTCACCTTGGATCCTGCTCATAGCCTAGCCAACACTGGGTTGACCAAGTCAAAACTGATCAAATAATGACCCAAGTGCTTAACTCTGATACTACAAAGTACATATGGACATGCATGCTCAATTATCTATGCTAGCAGTGACACTCTAGTATGATTAGATTTTGTTGGCAAGTATAAGCACAATATATATATATAATAATCCAAATCAAAATGATTAGTTGCTTCAAAACAAGAAACTCTAGTGTATACTCATTTATAGATTTAGCCCTTTTGCTAGCCAAGGGTGAAGGAATCAAAGACGACAGGTAAGGCCAAGGGATGACTAGATAAATTCACACTGTAAGCATTTGGGCTAAAGAACAAGGGGATCCACACAACACATAAGTCGGACTAGGTGAACAATAGGGCATGGCGGTGTCTCACAAATGGGTGGAATGATGAGAAGGCTCCAGTAGACTTTAGACAAGCAACCTTTTTAAGACTTAAATTGCTCAGCATTTGTTTCACTAGTTGACCTCTAAAGGCAAGTGCCCTGGTAAGCCTTCTGGGCCTCCAGATAATGACAAAGACATGGCCTTCTTGGGCCAGTCTCTCCCTACTGCCCTGTGGGGGAAAATGAGCGGTACATTATACAAAGAATGTGTGCTCATCCTCTAGCCCTCAACTTTATTTTTCATTTATAACTTTGCCATCCTCCAAGTGCAGGTGCCCTGGAAAGCCTTCTGGGCTTCCAAAAAATGACCAGGGCTCAGCCTTCTTGGGCTTGCCTCCTTAATACCCTGTGGGGATACATGAACCTTACACCATACAATGGATGAGTGCTCATCTCTTGGCCACTGGCTAGTTTTATTTTTCATTTCCAGTAGCGTCTAAAGACACTTTTATTTTGTTGGTCGGGCATCCATTTAAAATAACTTTAAGCTCCGATGCCTTAGTATCTAAAGACACTTTCTTTGGTAGGACTACTTGTTTTCAAGACCTAGAGGTAGACATTCCCTGTGATAAAAATCACATAAACCAACACCAAGACACAGTTTTTATACATGGAGACCTATTCCAACATAGAGGTGAAGGTGGGGGAAATCCCAGACGTCACTAGTCAAATTACAAGTCAGGATAGTCAATGAAAATGGGAAGGCAATTGATGGATGGAGACAATGGAGGTGATGCCAAAACCAGCAAGCTATGTCCCTGAGGGGAAAAGACTAAATCCATTCTAGGAGTAGGACAAGGTCAATGAGTACACAAAGGAATTTCCTGGCCAAAGCCACTAGATCATTTATAGTTCAGATTTCAAGTAAACCAATATAAAATATTGCCAACATATAATCCATATCAACTGAGTCTCATTGCTAAAATAGGTAATAGAGCAAAATCAAAGTCCATAAGAACAAACCATAATATCACCGGGTTATATACCTGCATTGGATCTGAAATCAAGTCTAAAAATCCCTGGGACAACTGTTGTTGCTACACATAGGCACTATATCAATCTCTACTCTGGGTCATACAATTGGCTAACTCAGTCATCGAATCTGGGGTCATGAGGCTCAGTCATGGCATAGAACTGGTCAATCTGGACACTCTGGATCTACTGAAAGTGAGAGTTCAACAATTGTTGGCTCATCATCTATTGATCTCATAGTAAAGGAATGGCTCAAAGAAATGCTTAGCACTGCTCAGGAAATAAAGTAGCCCAGCTACTATATATGTGACAACGGGACTATGTCTCGGGCATGACTTGGCACATCATCTTTTCACCGTCTGTTAGAGTAGGTAGGATTCAATAAGCTTTTTTGAGCAGTAAGTGAGTTTATTTTTCTGAGTGTTGCATGTGTCCTGAGTTTGTTGACTCTTTCTTCTGGTTTTGGCATAATTATGTTGCTTAGAGTAGAATTTATTTTCCAGCATTTTATTTTCAGCATTGCTTTTGTCAGTTTATTTTACACATATATTTGTCCCATACATGTTACTCTGGTATTTCTTACTTCCATGTGCACAGAAATAGATAACACATGAAGAGGAAGCAGAAAATTCAAGTGTTGGATATTTTGTTGCTGAGATGGTGCTACGGACCCGAGAATTCTGAGGTTCTCAAGCACTCTCTTCATTAGAGCACTTGTCCTATAGTTGGAGCCAGATGTTATCACATATATATTGCAGCTGGGCTACCATGATGCAGCATACAGATTGATCTCTTTATTTTTCCAAGCTATTCATTCAGATGGGGTTTTAGTATGGATCTTTACAGCCTCGGCCATTTCAGAGCCTTGTTTAGCAGTATCCCCTTTACCATTGATAGGATTTCAGTGGTGACCTAGTTCATTTGAGCAGAGCAAAAGATCAAATGTGGTACACAGTTACAGAGGGGCTTATCAGATGGAGGCAGGTATATGGTGAGACAGGTATATGGCTCCTTGGTGAGTTTTTGCTCTGTGGTGTATGTTAAACACGTACGCTTATTATGCTAGGATGATCATGGTGACTAATGCTTATATATATTGATGCTTAAACCTGTGCAAAGAAGTGATTAAACAGTCTAATGTTGAAGACTATTGTTTATGCCATGCTTTATTCAACCTTTAAACACTAGTGCTTTGTTGGTTCCATGTATCACTTGCCCCCATCCATGTAATTGTTCTTCTTCCCATGACTTATGATTGACTGAGACCTATGAGATTGAAGATCATTTTCCCTACTTTGACCCCTTTGCATGATAGATCTCATGTTGTTTTGTGTCTCGTCTCCCAGTTATGCAACAAAACTTACCAAAGCCTTGATCCTTCTGAGCCAAGACAACTCCCCGGTGTTGGTTCCTGAGCTTAGGTGAGTTGGGTTTTGAATCCTTGATCTCTCTGGTCGGTTGCCCTTGATGTTTAGTCCCGGCTGTGGATATTTTCCCTAGTTGCCCGAAGAGTGTCAGCTAAAGCTTGAAGCAATATGTCTACCATCATTACATCCATTATGTGTTACATTCTATATAATGAGAAATGCAAGCCCTCAAATAAAAAAGAAAACTGTGTCTTTAGAAACAACTCAAAAAGGGCTATAAAATGAAATTGTGAAAGGCCAAAGAAAAGTAGTGGATAAATAAATGTTAAAACTAAAGATTGTTGGCCATATTTGTGAAATGTAATGATTATTTCCTCACAGAGCCTGCGGGTTTTCATGTAAGATGGAGTAAGGGACAGCTAATTCTAAGTGTCCCCTAAGATCTCTTCACTACAGTTTCTTGTGTACTCAACGCAAGGGTCCTAGAAAAGATCCTAACTGAGAGATCAAGGTCTATGCCATCCTCTATCTATCTCTTGGTTCCCCTAGAGGAAGGAAGCACTGAAAAGAAGGAAGTGATATACTGAATGGAGCCTAGTCTCGACTAAGAATGTTGTTGAAGAGTGAAGGAGCGAAGTTGAAGGGCCTCCTTCAAGTAGAAGGCTAGACATCTCCAATCAGGGTATCTGAAAAATCTAGACAAAGTTTGGAGCTCGCTGAGAAGGTCCCTGAAAATACAATGAAACCACCCACAAATCTCGTAGAAAAATGGGACACTGGAAGATGAAGTGCTCCTCAATCTCAACCTCTCGAAGGTGACATACCTAGTGGATCCTCTATGATCAATCGAGTTGGTGATCAGTTTCTACCCAGGGACGGTGAGAGCCCACTCGCAACTGACCTAAAGGATTACGAAGAGCATGTGCCCAATGGCAGAATGTGTAAGGGGGCCAAACAATGAGACAGTCCCTTAGATCCAAGAAGTGTGTAGCGTAGAAGGCCATCTTGAGACATAATCCCCTCGGAGGGTTGATCCAAGTGACCTGCACAAACTGTCTGTAAATGTCATCTCTAGTGATTCTATTCAGCTCATGTTTAGTAGGTAAGAGGTAGCCAGGCACATTCAAGGAATACCCAAAAGGAGGAAGTCAATCCATCACAATACCAACAGATGCTAAAATATCCGCAACACTCGTAAACCAACATCTAGAGCAACCCAACGGGCTAGCTGGGGCGATGGCCTCTGAAGAGAGACAGGGAAGTATTGGTAAAATCATGCCCCTTTATAGTGTCAACAAAGTTCCGAAGGCAGTGTAAAAGCGACAAGCCTAAACATAGACTATAACACAAAACCATCCTCTCAACAAAGTTCACTTTATATTGGGATCCTTACTGGGTTTGGCAATTTTGCAGCCTTTCAGAATGTTAATGAATTACCTAAAGTAGAAGAATATTCATTTCATCTTTTCAGGAGATTGCAGTTCAGGATAAAGCCATCAATAAGATAAATCAACACTCAATGTGTCCACTTCTACAACCAGGTAGATCTGGAAACAAGCTTTGCTTCACAGGCAAGAATTAGCTAAAGGATTATAATAATAAATAAATGGGGAGCGCAGCAGGAACATAATCAGCAGAATATTGACCCTTCCATTCATTATGGAAAGGTAAAAACATCACCTAGGTGAATTTTCTTCCATCTAAATGCAAAATAAGTGTGCCGATGCCTCTTCGATCGGTGATGTTTAAACCTTACACTAAGTGATTAATTTGAATTGCCAAAAACAAACACCGTTGTTCTCCTTAGCACTAAACAAGCATTTATATGCTAATACAAGTACATGTTAAAGCAGTTAAACTTCCATAGGCCAATGCTTCACAAAAGAATGAAGAGTTAAAACCCAGTGTCCTTAACAATGAATATGGTCTTCGGTGCAGGGAAAAGCACATCTAAACCCTACGATGAATTAACTGCAATGAAATTACAGGTTACTTGTAGTCAACAAGAATAGGTATCTTCATACAGGATGCCAACATTTTTATTACCCTTCATAAAGTCAAACTAAAATCACATAGCTTGTGAATGATTTGGCACCTAATGTTCTTATAACATCTTGTTCCTTGTAATTTATTGTTAAAACATTCTGATTCACAGAAAACAAAAGATGAATGACTCAACACGAGAATTAATTTTATCTCACATTTTCATTCAAATAAATCATTGAAATGTAGAAGATGGGTAAGGAATAGGAATCAGCTTATAATCTATAAATCTGTACCTGCATCAAGAGTAAAATTTTCCAACCAACTTCGTAGTGAGTTTATGATTTTCTCATCATGGCTTGTAGCAGTGAATTTCTTATGGGAGGAACGATAAGGAATGTAACTATCCCCTCCCTTTCCCTCAAAGAGAAGAAAAGATGAGTATCCTGCGTTGGCAACAGCATTGAGTCCATTCTTGTGACCTTTGATCTGTAGAGTTGCAATTACTTCAACTTCAGTTAAGAGCCAAATAGAAACATAAGTCATTTGATCATTTGAAAACACAAATGTATTATAAACCAATTCAACCACTTGCAGTTTATCCAACAATGACAAATCTGAAGATTTTGACTGAGAACCTTAGTATCAAAATAATGCACCCAAATATAATTTTGGAAGGCTGCCGCAATTAAGTATAAATTCTGCTATTAGAAAAGTACACAAGCTAATACCAAAATGTAAAACACACATCAAAGAGAAATAGAAAAAAATGTATGAGGACATACAGGTCACAATAGCACAAAGACAAAAACTTGAGAAAGCAACTCAAACAAAACATACAATTGCTAACCACTCAAACTATAGAAGAATGGAGAACAAAATACGGCAACAATAGAAAATTGCTTTTCAGTATTGTTATAGCTTGAACTAGCATGTCTAGCTAAAGCCGCAAAGAACAACACTAGACCAACCGCAGCCTAGAAGTGTTTCCCACTGTCACCTAGATAACCACCTCTCTGCACTTCCGGATCGCTCTTCTCCAACTTGTGGGGGCTTCCCTAGATAGGATTGCTAGGATATGGCTATGAGGGCACAAAGTGATTTGAAGAGTTACCCTTAGCAAAACTTGAGGTCTTTCTTTGTAGTATGGATGATCGGAGGACCATAAAACCAATGCCAATCCCTAGGGAAAAAATGGAGTTTCTCAAGGGCCTTGTTTGTATATGTTTGACTAGAACCTCTGCAAAGCAAGAGAAGTTCCTATCACGAAACTATTCAAGCTTCATGCAAATCATCAGCAAGGGAGGGTAGCTTCTATGGCACACACCTCCTACCTAGAGCTTGTGCAACTTGATTTGCAACCCATCCTAAGATAGCCAAACCACAAGATAACAAAGTTATTCCACTTGAGCAAATTTACCCTTTTAGTGAACTAGTTCAGAGATCTTACAATGACTAAAAACACATCTTACTTCATTATTTAGCCATCAAGAAAACCCAAGAGAAGAAAAAGTAAAAACCCTTAAACTTCAAAATGCTCCATGAAAGTATATGTAAATTAAGCTCCAAAAGAGGGAGAGCTCTCAAAATCCAACCATGAGTTCAAATCAATGTTACAAATATCGTGTCGGCGAATATATTGTCGAGGTTCCAAAAAGAAATTATCGGATTTATCGGCGAAAATGTCGGCAAACATCGGCAATATATCGGCAATGTAAAAAAATATAAAAATATTCTTTTTTTTTCAATTTTCTAAACATCTAAAGCAGCAAGAACATCAAATAAACACATTGCTACATGAATATGGAAATAAAACCGATATATAAGATGTATAAGACGTCTAGTGATATATCACACATCAAAAATGAATCGTGTCTTGGATCTTGAGTCCTCGACTCATGAATCACCAAAAAAATACAATCAATGTATTATGTAATATGTATCTCATATGCAATGAAATCAACCAAATAAAGTAAACTATGGATTCCCTCTACCCCTTTTACAGGTAAAGGTAATCACTCTAATAATGGCTCTGCCTCTAGAGATAGAAATCCCAAGCGCTCGTGGGGGTCGTCATGGACTTCCTCGTCCTCTAGAAGTGCCTGGAAACTGATGTACTCTAGAAGAACTAGAAGAATGATGAGGTACTAGACCCTCATCAAGTCCTCTACCACTGCTACTGCTACCACTGCCCATATATCTAGCTCCCTCTAACTGAGACTGTGGCTGTGAAACAGAAACTGGTGGCTGTGCAATCGGTGGTTGTGCGACTGGTGGCTGTGCAACTGGTGGTTGTGCAACTCAGACGTGTCTAACCACTCATCCTACCATGTCTCAGTCTCCATGTCCTGTGTATCATCCTCTAACGAATCAAGGGCTGCCTCCATAATAGGTTCCTCAATCTCCACTCTCCATGCAACAGTGGTGTCAATGTCATCCAATGAAATGGCCTCCACCTCAAGTTTTTTCTCAAGCTGCTTCATCCACAACCTGAGATTGTAGGAGACGTACACTAGATCATTCAGGCGTTGGGTATCCAACCTGTATGATGAGCATAAATTTATCCAATTAGAATTTAGAATACATAAATTACCCATGGGACATAAATTACAAGTTATAATGAATTTAGAATTTAATTTCAAATTCTCAAACCTGTTGCGCTTCTTGGTGTGTATTTTTTCAAATACACTCCAGCTGCGCTCACAACCAGAAGAACTACATGTTTGGCTTAGGATCCAAACAGCAAGCTTTTGGAGATGGGGTACTCGTCTACCAAAGGTTTCCCACCAAGCATCTACAATGAATTGGAGAAACATAAGAGAAGACATTGAAAATTTGAAATATAAACAAAGAAAGTAATGAAATTAAATTTTGAAACAAGGTGAAACCTACTTGGCATTATGTTCTTCCTGTCATTAAGAGCCATATCAAAGCCAAATGTTCCCATGGCCCTCCTATAAACTTCCAACTCTTTGGAAATCTCTGAACGGTCAGCTGTACTTGGCACCATCCTTTGGACACACTCCAAGAACACATCCATTACCTATGCATCAAAGTTGAAGCCACATGAGTAAGAGAATGCAGGGTTGAGGAATAGGATTGCAGCATGAATGGGGCGATGAAGTGTTTTGTTCCATCGCTGATCAATCACCTCCCATATCAATTGTTGTTTCGCTTTCCCCTCTTCCCCCGTGTCCTCATAGTAGGCATTAATGGCCTCTTTCGCCCTATCCATGGCCTCATACAAGTAGCCCATTGCGGGCTTGTCTCCATCAACCAAGCGTAGAACCCTTACCAAAGGTTCACATACAATACACACCTCCTTCACCCCATCCCAGAAGCTCTTTTGGTATGACACTAGCCTGAATATGTCATGTCCCTCTGGTTTAGTGCTAATTGATAAAGCACGCCACTCAGCGGAAAGGAACATAGTCTGCAAGTCCCACATAGAAGAGTAAGGAGAGACTGAAGAGAGATGAAACAAGTGGCAAACCGAGTGATGGTAGGACGGACCAACTCCCTATCATGAGTGAACTTCTTCATCAAGCTAAGCACAAAAGCATGATTGTATATAAATTTGGTGATACTTCTTGCTGAAGGAATAACATCCTTGATAAATTGGATCTTCCCCATATCCTCTAAGATCAAGTCAATACAATGTGCTACACAAGGTGTCCAAAACAAAGTTGGATGTTCTTCCATAAGAATCCTACCAGCTTCCACATAATTCGTAGCATTGTCCGTTACTACTTGGACAACATGTTGCGGACCTATCTCTTAGATGAACTCATCCAACAACTGGCATAGTAATGCTGCATCTTTGACCTATGCAGATGCATCCACGGATTTTATAAACATTATGCCTCGAGGACAATGAACCAAGAAGTTGAGAAGGGTCCTACCCTTCTTATCAGTCCAGCCATCTGACATCACGGTGCATCATGCGGCCTCCCATGAACGTCGAAGCTCCTCCAACCTAGAAGTGCAATCGACCTTTTCATCATCAAGGATGGGCCCTCTCAACTCCTCATAAGTGGGGGGCTTATACCCCGGCCCAACAATAGCAACAACTTCGAACATAGGCACATAGAATGGGTTCCTCGCAAAGTGGAATGGAATATCACTCCACAAAAGACATCGACCCACAAGTTTATCTGCTTCCTTTTTCTCTTTTATCTTGTACATTGACTTTATACCCGATTGTACACCAGGACCATATCTCGACAAAAAGTGAGAAACAGAATGTGTCGTTGAGAGCATGACAGAAGATGAGAATAAGGTCTCACTCCCCACTCCCCCTAAATTGTGCTCGGCTGTCCCGGATCCTAATGTTGCTCTCATTCCAAGTTCTTGCCTCAAAGCTTCCCTTTCATCTTTCCTTTTGCCAATACCTTCAATTGCAAGTTTGGCCCTATGAACTATTTGAGGAGTTGAGTTTTTACAAATATCCACCTCATGCCCTGCAAGTTGTCCGAGGTGGTATTTGAGCCTACTTATCCCCCCCATCATCTCCCCACACATATTGCATCTAAGTGTTTGTCAATTATGTGGATCAACCAGCTCTGCATACTCCCAGAATGGATCCAAAGTCTTTGACATGCTTGCAACTTTGTAATATGGATTTTGGAATTTAGTTTGAAACCTGCAACATAAAACAAATAGTTTTTAAGCATATTTTTATTGAAAAAAATTGCAAATCAGACAAATAAGGATTGCAAACTACAAACTCAAAATAATTACTAATCCTAGGGCTCTAAACTTTAAAGAAATATTTAGTAATCTAAAGTTTTAATCTAATCTTATTCTTTTGTAATTTTAAATTTTAAATTTTAAACCATTTAAAAAATTTTAAATTTTAAACAGTTTTAAACATTTAAAATTTTCAACAGTTTTAAAATTTTAAAATTTAAACAATGTCAATAAGTTATAACTCATAACTTAATTTTTAAACTTCAAAAATTTAATTTTTAAAGATCTAGAGTTTAAAAAAATTAAAAATTCTATATAGTCCAAGGACCAAGGTTGAAGGCACATACCAGTTGGTTGACTCTGAATCCACGGATCTGAGTCTGAAATTCTGAATGCGACCTCTCCTCCACGGATCTCCACATATATCTCAAGTCTCCTCCACGGATCTCGATTCTCCTCCACGGATCAGCACTAGCAAGAGAAGACCTCCACGGATCTCCACAGATCTACTCTCCCTCCACAGAATCTAGATAACCTTGCACCCTGCTATTCCTTGCTCACACCATCGCAGTCTACAGACCCAGCTCTCCCTTGCTCGCACACCGTCGCCGACTATCAACACCTGACACCCCTCGTTCACAATACCCTCGCTCCTGTCGGGACTCAGCAACCAAACAAACAAATGAAATAACACAAAAAAAAAAATTAACCTTTATTCACCCGGTCGAAAAAAAATATCGACTCACCAAAAAATCGCGTTAAAATCGTGATTTTTATTAGTTGACATCGCCGAAAATACCAGGCAATGTTTCGCGATATTATCGTCGGCGAGGAGACATCGCGATATCTCACGACGTTGGCGATAAATCGCTGATTTTTGTAGCACTGGTTCAAATGAGGAAGTTGCTAACTTTATATAGGAGTAGCTCAAACTTCCTTTACAATCAAATATTCATTATTTCTTTAGATCTAGCCTAGGGTGGGGTAAAATAATACAAAGCCCCACTTACTTCTGACAAACCCCTAACAAAGCAATAAAATAAAGTGTCCAAAGCCACAAGTACAATACATGCAGCCCAAAATGATGGGGCTCCTCCATCAAGCAAGGGAACAAATGATAAGATGATGCCACATGGACTCCAAAGGCCCTTTCAAAAAAAGAATCATCATTAGAGGAAATTTAAGGTCTAAAATGGGCCTTATAAGAAAACACGCCAACAATAAATTTTGTGAGTTGGAATTCAAGAACCAATAGAATTTCAATAAAATGAGTCAACCATAATGGTTGAATTGACATATTTGTCATAAAAGAAAACTACTTTTTTTGTTCGTATTTTCGACATATCTCCCTGTGTTTTTACTCAAATTCTGAGCGGGAGAGCTCCTTGGATGCGGAATAAATTCTGCATCCAACGAGCTCTCCCGCTCAGAATTTGAGTAAAAACACAGGGAGATATGTTGAAAATACGAACAAAAAAAGTAGTTTTTTTCATTCTTCCTCCAAAATTTATAACTATTATTTTATTATTTTAACTATTATTTTGTTATTTTAACTATTATTTTATTATTTTCCTTAGGAGGCCCATTTTAGACCTCAAATTTCCTCTAATGTTGACAAGTCATGTCCACCAATGGGTAACAAAGCCATAAGGACAACAAGCCATCTTAAATGTGTCCAGTTACTAACCATCCTTGGCCTTTCAAAAGGGGTCGATCCACGTCAAGGTTCTCCACCAAGTAACTTTCGGTTATCACCAAACTTGTAGTTGCCTCTATGAGGTGGATCCAGGATGGACGGTAGAGGGATAAGCCACTAAAGAGGTGGAACCAAGATAGCCTCGACTCCCAAATGGATGGTTGTCACACCAATCGAGGCAATCTTCACTTGATGTTGTCTTAGCCCAAGACAACAATGGCGGAGACCCAGATCTACTCCCGATAGGAGAGATCAAACCAAAACACCAGATCAAATCAAATGGAGTTGAAGTACGTAAAGTGTAAGGTGGAATAAACCCTATATCTATGGATGAAGTCACAAGGTGAATAAGGGCTTGGATCAAGGATTTATGAGATATGACATTTGATCCAAGTTCAAAATACAAGTGACCTATAAGCCTATTACTAGATCTGAGATTAAGGTACTAGCAAAAGATGACAATATCCACTGCCTTGGGAAACGTGACCAATGCAGGGAGGGTAAGAACAAGATTGGGGCTACCTAGTACCACGGGATAGACTTGAAAGAAGGTATTACAGTATCAAAGCACCCGAGCCACAAGGAAAAGGTCAAATTGTAAGAGAAGGAGGCAACATGAAGGGTAGGGCTAGGGTTTGAAGAACAGTGCCTTGGGATTTGGGCCAAATGGAGTCACTTTAGCAAAACGTTTTTGAAGACCCACTTAGGGTTTGACTCAATCTACAAAACCCAGAAATGGTTTGCCGAAAGATCAAGCGGTTTGATCCATAATATTTTTTGATTTTTTATATTTAGGGTTTTAACATGAAAATGAAGATGCCAATGGATTGAGATCTAAAAAAGAGGAACTAACCTATAGATCTTACTTGGAAAACCTTGTAGATGCCTTGATGATGATGATCTATGCCGTCCCAATCAATTTGAGAATATTTGAAGGTAGCCTCTATGTGAAACGATTTGCCCAAGGAAGCCAATGCGCCCTCTCTCCTGCACAACAAACGTCAACCATATCAGATTTGATGCGTCAAGAGAAAAGAACAAATGCTAAAGAAAAATAGCAAGATGAAATCATAGATCGCAATGATACTAACGAAAAACCCCTGATACAAGCGAAGCCAAGCCAAGCAAGTTGAACCCCTGCAAAAACGCCCAAGTTGAAGTCGCCCTCCTGTAGACAAGACAATGTTTCCAAAACATATAGATCTCACAACAAATACCCAAATGTTAGGAAGCAATAGATTTTCCAATCACCATCTAAGAACACCAGATGCAAAGGAGATCCAAGAATTTCCACAAAAATAGTTTTCTATTATCCAGATCCAAGAGCCAAAGACCCCTTTACAATGAGAAGCTCCCTCCTTTAAATAGGAATGAGAGAACCAAAATCATAACCACTTTTCAAATGAGTGGCTAAGATTAAAAGATCAAAATGTTCTAATCAACGATTGAGATGAGCTCAACATAAAGTACATGGATCAACACAATAATATAATATATAAATGGACCAAATCACCCTAGGAGAGGGGATCCCACTCAATAAAAAATAAATAAAGCTCATGGTGGGTCTAGGGAGTGTTAACTAACTCTCCTAGTGTGTCCTCATGGCACAATAAAAATAATATAATTGTTTAAGTGCAAAATAGTGCCTCTCTGAGGAAATCGTGAGCCTCCAAAAGCTCCAGAAAATAATAAAATATGCCCGAGACATGGATGTGGGTCCATCCAAGTGTCGAAATTATTGGAGGAGTGTAAGACATCACACTCATCATCAAAACTCATCCTATGCCATTTCCTTGCCTCAGTAGCCCAAATCAAATTCTTCAGTAGCCATTTTTATTATTTTAAATCTGCCTCGGAAACGTGATATGCCCAAAACTGCCACCTAGGGTGTCAGCGTTATCCAACTAAGCCCACCAGGATCTCTAGGAGGGTGCTAATCTGGTAAGAACAAGTGGTTGGACCACCCCCTCCTCATACAGTGCCCTAGGTGAAACCATCAAATGATCTCTCTGTCCCGAAAGGCCATTCAGCATGGCAAAACTGCTCCAGAATGGTAAACTGAGCCAAATCATCCATGTAACTACCCGGAACTGAAAGCAAGTTGTCTCATTAGACTCAGGGAGTCCAAATCCATCTAAGGTGCATACTCATACACCCTACAGATCTCTGCATAATCAAGAATAATATCCAATATGCCCAGACAGATAAAATAGTAATCTATAAATGATCAATAATATAACCTAGGCTAACATCCATCTGCTGCAAGTGTTTAAAGGTTAAGACATGCTCTACAAATCATTCAAATAACAATTATAACAAGTAGCAATCATTTCGTTGGCGATCTGTCAACCAAATATAGAGTTTCATTAATTAACTATAACTTAGACCAGACTTTCAAAACCATTCTCACTTCATAGTTGTAATCAATTTGCTAGTGAAGGGTGAAGGCTAAAATCAAAAGGCTAGGTTGAAGGGTGACTACAAACTCAACACTGTGACACTTTGGATATGGAAAGGGGATACTCACTCTAGCATATGCAGGATAAGCAACAACACAGGGGATTGCAGTGTCTCACAAATGGATAAGTTACATTCAGAGGTGCGTATTCACCTTGACAAATGCTCACAATCCAAATCAATACAAGTGAGGCCAGCAATCTTTAGATATAACTTTTAGGAACCATTGCTTTTTGGGCCTTTGATTTTCCATAGCCTTGGTCCATGTTTTTATTACACGGATTTTATTATTGAGGCTTCATGCATTCATGTATGTTTAAAAACACTACTTTTCATGAATGTCTTAAGATATTCATTTCAATGTAATTCAAAGCCAATTTCATTAGGCTTGCCTTGCAATTATGTATGTTTAAAAAAAATACTTTTCATGAATGGACTTTTTCAATAAGATATTTATTCATTTCCAAATACATTGTATTGATGGCAACGCTACTTGTTTCAAGTTTAGCCAACACAACCTAGGAAACTCAGAGCCGAGAAGGAAACTCAGAGCCGAGACACAAATAAACAGAGAAGCTTGTCCAACAAAGAGGCTCTAGTGGGGAAAGGTCCTCCATGCCACAAGTCAAGTAGTAAGTCGGGTTGGAAACACAACTGGAAGGTAATGGATGAGTGGATATAGTGAACCATGAAACCAACACTAGCAAGCCAAAGTATGGTGGAAATGACTGCCTCTATTCTCTCTAAGGAGGGCAAAACCAATGAGTATGGGTCAAGAACCTCCAGGTCTAAGTAGGGACATACATACATAATATCAATTCATCCAAGTCCACATATTTATATGACCGCCAGATCATGACACTAGATGCTAAGACATGTCACAAAAATGAGTATAAGAGCAATAATAACCATAACACAAGATAATAGATGTCGAGTCATAAACATGTAAATAATCAATCTAAACCAACAACTGTCCAATGATAAGCTACTGATGCAACCCTGGGCACTACTAACTGCTCTGCAAATGGCTAAATGACTACATCAGTCCTCAAATCTGAGTGTCCTAAGACTCAGTCATGGCATGGGAGAGTACTATAGTCCATCATCAAATAATGATCCATCATAGATGCTCATCTCAGCATCTCATATGTAAGGGAACTGGTTGAAAAGTGTACTGAAATCTGAAAAAATAGAATATGGTAGCTCGACTGCTATATATGTGATAACACTTCCAAAGGAAGATAAGCTCCAAAAAAGGAGGGCACCTCCCTCCAAATGAGGAACAACTACTAGGTCAAGCCAATGAAGTAGCCTCCAAACTCTCCAAGAGCCTAATGCTCCAATAAAAATGGCCCAAAGCATAACCAACCAAGCCCTAGGTCTCCAACAAGTCTCCATATAATGTGCAACAACTTCTCAACTTGGGGAATGCTTCAACAAAAGTGGCCTACAAGTTCTCCATCAAGAGCCTATATGCCCTCCAAAGGAAAAATGACCTCAAAACTTAGAAATTGTGCTAGAGCATCCTCAAAATGGGTGCAACCCCTCCAAAGTATGCCATAACAGTCCTCATGCAGCTTTTAGAAGGTGGACGACCATATGAGATTGCAAAGAATATGTGATAATCAACTCCAATAGAGGGTGGCTCCTCTAAAAATGGCATAAAACGTCACCCAAAAATGGATAGGAGACCCCCTAGAGTGCACAACGACCTTCCCTCATGATAGTTGTTCCATCAAATTAGCATAAACGACCCTCCAAACATAAATAAAGGCCACAAATGGAACGTCTCCTATGATCATGTGATAATCAATCTACCAAAGTTGATCAACCCCTTATATGGCAACATATGTGGCTTCAACAAACCGTTGATGAGGGGAATTTCAACCAAAAAGACTGTTTATGGGTAAAATATGCCCTGAAGTAGAACAAAGGACTGGCTGGAAAATGTCACCATTAAGATCAAATAAATGTTTGGATTTTCCTTTTGTTTCAGCTGATTCTTCAACACATGATATATGCCCTTGATTTGTGCCATCCAAATTCAATTTTTGAATGTGATATACAAATGTTGTTGTAAATGTAACTTCGGAAGATATTCTTCATTCTATTATTTGTATTATAATTATTATATTTTGATATACTTTTATTGTACTTCCTTTCGGGGATGTTTTCCCTCCGATCAGAAGGTGTCATTAATGTAATTGGTCATGTAAGACTCGAGGTAAAACCTTCGTTGTAAGTCGAGGCAATAGTCCCTAAAAGAATATTGTAAAATGTATTTTTTGAGTACCCCTAGGATAGGTCGGCCCTGTAGGGTCCAGAAGTCGGCCCTGTTGCACCAAAAGGTCACATACATGATCAATATAGATAGGGAGGTGCCCTCCCTCATTTGGACACACTGCAAGCTTAAGTAAGTTCGCTCCAAGAGAGAGAAAGAGGAGTTCTCTGCGGAAGAGAAGAAGAAGAAGTTGCGGAAGTAATCTTTTGGTCTTTCTATCTTCGTCTGACATAGTACTAAGTGACGAATCTATACAAAAGAAGTTGGGTTTTCTCCCTTGTTGTTTCCCAGGATAAAATTCTTGTGTCTTTCTTTTATGTTGTGCTTGTCTATCTTTCAGTGATCCTATTACACATGGTTATGATGTTATGATGCTAAATTCTTTAATATATTGAATAACCATTAAAATCTAACATGGTATCAGAGCCACCCTGAATGAAGGCACTATGCAGCCGAAATATTGCTACAACTGCAACTACTAGAGATTAGCGTTTCATGCTTGAAAAACCCTAGAAGGAAAAATCTAGTCATCTTGGAATTTTAGCTATAACTCAAGTTTGGAGAAGTCCCACAAGCTAAAACTTGGACAAGTCAAAGATGAAATCTTGGTGTACCTTGTATGCAAGTTTCAACCTCAGACTCGATATACTTCAGGAGATATGATCCCTCCAAAGCAGGGCTTCTACCTCTTCCTGAATTCAATCTTAAACAGGTGACCTAGGGAGAATTGCTATATCTCGAGATAGGAATATCCAAATAGAATTTCGTAAGATGTTGCAGATAGGGCACGGACTGTAGTTTTTGTGGTACGCGTTTCAGACCCAGAAGTTGAAACAGTTACACGTGGAATTCCGTACAAGTTCGCTATACTAAACCAGTCCATAACTAGGTCACCTTGGGAAACTTAGCATAAGTTCCACTTGGTGTATCCAATATTGCTCTAACCTGTGGGGTTGGAAAGAAGAAAATCAATCTACCTCAAGACGAAGTTTCAGACCTTAAGGAACATAAATTTCGGACATACATCAGAATTAAGACGGGACACTACAGGACACTGCGGGAAGGAACTAGGGCATCAAGTTTTTGGAGTTTCCCTCCACAGAATTTGGAAAAGGACCTCACTAGACAACTCGCCTCAAGGAGGCGCATCTTTCTATCCAGACAAAAGTTCAAGATTCCAAGTTTGGAAAATTAGGGTTTCTCTATGGAACCCTAGGTCATCTAAATCCAAAATCAGCTTGGGCATCTCAAATTGGTAAGATCGATTTCCATTTAAGGTTCTCATATTAAGATGATGAATCACACCAAGGTTGAGGATAATCTTGAAGGAGAAGATAACTTTTGAGCATGGAAGTATAGAATCTCTCTCATTCTAGAAGAGATTGACTCAGACAAATACATCAATGGGGAAATTCCAAATCCAGAGGGAGAAGAGGCAAAGGCAAACCACAAGAAGAACATGATAAGAGCTTAAAGGATTATTGCAGACTCCATCAAGGATAACCTCATCCCTCATGTATCATCATTGAAGACTCCTAAGAAGATGTTCGATGCTTTGACCAAGCTATTTGAAGGAAAGAACATCAACCGAAAGATGACCCTGAGGAATCAACTCAAGAATGTGAAGATCCAACATTCAAAAACCATTTAGTCTTACTTCACAAGGGTTTCTCAGATCAAGGAACAACTAGAGGCCATTGAAGAAAATGTTGAAGAAGGAGAGATCGTGATGAACGCCTTGAATGGACTTCCAAGGTCATGGGACTCATTCATTCAAGGGATATGAGCCAGAAAAAAACTAATCAAGTTCAGTAAACTGTGGGAGGAATGCACTCAAGAACAAGCTCGATTAGTATCAAGAGAAGAGAAGATGGGAGCAAGTGATGATCAATCTCTAACAGCTCATGCAAAGAAGAATGAAGGCAAGAGGGAGGATCACTCTCACAAAAGAACCAAGAAATTCCAAAAGAATCATAGATCAAGAAGGGACTACACAAATCTTAGATGCTACACATGTAATGAGAAAGGTCACTTCTTAAGAGATTGTCCCAGAAACAAAGGATCCTCCAAGGCTAACACAAAAAAGGCATCACGCTCGCACTGCTGAAGATGATGAACCTGCCACGAAGAAAACAAGGGAGGATTCCTCAAGTGATGAGGAATATGTACTTTTATCCAGAAGGATTCAACCAATGATGAAGAAGAAATTCTTATCCATCTTAGCATTGGATAACAAGGGATGTAGTTGTGATTGATGAAGAAGGGACACCCAGATCTATGATATAGAAGACTTGCTCAGCACTACCGATCATCAGCAAGACAAACATAGGTCCTCAAAATTATATGATGAAGAAAATCACACTGTCAAAGACTCTAGCTATTCTTGCAAGGAAACAAGGATCAAGAGGGAGTCCACCCACCAAACAAACAAAGATAAGTGCTTAAATTGTCATTTCCTATATATCTAGTTACTTAAATGATATCGTTTTGTTGTGTACATATTTAAGTTCAGTTGATGTATTATTCATGTTTGAGTGTCTGCATTTATGAACAATATAATAGTAACTTACATGTGATGGGTAAGTAGCCTATGGTGTTGTACAACATTCCATTGCTACTTATCTAGAATGAAACGTCTTTGTTGACATATTGAAAGTAGTGCACACTCTTAATAATGTTCTAGTAGAGATGGAAAACATCTAGAAAGTTACCATATGTATATGAGATATGGATAAATGTTGCATTGGCTAAGATAGTTACATGATTGTGTGACATATGTCTTTGTGCATAAGAACTTATCATTATTAATATGTTTTGAAAAAATATGAAAAGCTTCTAATCATGCAACTGAACTTGACTTGTAGGAAGGATCATATGCAATCACCTACAAGAGAAGAATGATGAGTCTTGTTCCGAAGAGCAAGTGATGATGGTTCAACCATAACACTCAAATAAGATTCACTACAACAAAGTACATGAAGAGTGTTATCACATATATAGTAGCCAGGCTACCATATTCTATTTTTCAGACACAGTACATTTTTCAGCCAGATCTCTTACATATGAGATGCTGAGATGAGCATTTCTGATGGATCATTTTTGTATTAGTGGACTATTGTACTCTCCCATGCCAGGACTGAGTCTCAGGACACTCAGATTTGAGGACCGATATAGCCATTTATGTTATTTCAGAGCAGTAGTGGATGCCCAGTGTTATATCAGTACTTTCTCATTGGATATATGGTGTTTCAGATGGATTATATTGCCTGGATATGACTCAGTATTTTATATGGTGTTATGGTTATTATTGCTCTCATATTGATTCTTGTGACATATATTGACTTGTGGTATCATGATATGGCGGTCATATTTATATGGACTTGGTTGTATATTATACTATGTATTGATGTCCTTACTCTGGCTTTGAAGTTCTTGATCTATACTCATTGGTTTTACCCTCCTTAGGGAGAATAGAGGTAGTCATTCCCACCATTGTCTTGGCTTGCTAGTGTTGGCTCCATCATTTCATTGTCTTCATCCATCCATTACCTTCCAGTTTAATTTTCAACCTGACTGACTTCTTGACTTGTGGCATGGAGGACCTTTTTCCCTGCTAGAACCTTTGTTGGACAAGCCTCCCTGTTTACATTGTGTCTCGGCACTAAGTTGGTGACAAAACTTGCCTATGGTAAGTTAGATAGTATGCCTAAATCATTCTAGTCGGTTGTCCCAATGTTTGGCACTATGCAGAATTCCCCCTAGTCACTTGAGATGTTGGTGGCTAAAACTGAAAGCTCATGTACTACTTTTATTGAAATATTAAATATGCACCCATGGAAAATAAAAATTGAAAAACTGTGTTTCTTAACATAGGCAAAAAGGGCAAGAGCAATGAAATGCTAAAAAATACTCCTTGAAGAGTATAAGAAAAGGTCCAAAAAAGCAATGGTTAAAAAATGTTATATCAAAAGATTGCTGACCTTATTAAAAATAAATATGGCCCGGATGAAACTTGCGATTAGCTGTGCTTTTAAGCACTAGTGAAGTCCCAAAGGGTTCATATAGGCCAAAAGGCCACAAAATAAAATATGATCCTAATGAACTTGGATCAAAATTGATGTAGACATGATGCCTAAGTTGAATAAGCACTTTCTAAACAACTCATCCATCTGTGAGGCATTGCCATTCCTTTTGTTGATGTTTGTCCAGTATTGGTTGTAGTGAGTTTGCCCTTTTTCTTGTCCAAAGTGTCATGATGTTGAGTAGGAGGTCATCCTTTGCCTTAGCCTTGTCATTTCCACCTTTCACCCTTCACTAGCAAAATGACTACAACTATGAAGTGAGTATAGTCTTGAAAGTCTGAGTCTAAGTAATAATAAATAAAGCCTGATATTTATAAGTATTTGTTGATGTACCGCCAGTGAAATGAATGCTACTTGTTGAATTTGTTATGTGAATGAGTGGTAGAGCATGGTTTAACCTCTTAACACTTGCAGCAGATTGATCTATTCTGAGTTATTATTGGTGTCTGATTATTCACAGATGGTTATATTGTTTATTGGTTATGATTGATGATCAGACAGAGACCTATGAGGGGTATGAGTATACACCTTTGATGGATTGGGACTCTCTGAGTCCAATGAGACAGTTTATTTCCAGTTCCGGGCACTTACAGATGTGATCAGGCTTATTATGCTTCTCTGATGCAGTTTTTCTTCACAGATTGATTTGTTTGAGCAGGGAGATGTTTCAGTTGGATCTCGTAGGGTGTTGTATGGGCATAGGGGGGTGTAGCCACTTGTTTGTACCATTGTACCCCCATCCCAAAGAGCTTGGAGGGCTCAATTTGACAACGCAGGCACCCTAGGAGGTTGTTTTGGCAGTATCACGTTTCCCGAGGCAGATTAAAAAATGATCAAATGGCTATTGAAGAAATCGATTTGGGCTACTGAGGCAAAGAAAGGGCATGGGGTGAGTCACAATGATGAGAGTGATGTCTTCCACACCTTCTCCAACAGTTTCAGCATTTTATGGGGCCTGCACCTATTTTTGGGCAAATTCTATATATTTTCTGGAGCTTTTTGGGAGACCCACGATTTCCTCAAGGCACAAAAGTCAAAATTTTAAATTGTTATATTATTTATTGTGCCATGGGGACACCCAAAGGGAGTTAGTCAAACACTCCTTGGACCCACTATGTGCTTTCATTTATTTCTTATTGAGTGGGTTACCTTTATTTGGGTGGTTTAAGTCCACTTTGGTAAATTATAATCATATTGATCCATGTATTGTATGTTGAGCTCATCTCAACCATTGATTAGAACATTGTATCTTTTAATCTTAGCCACTCGTTTTGAAAGTGGTTAGGATTTGGTTACAATTGAGGTTCTCTCATTTTTATTTAAAGGAGAGAGCTTCTCATTTGTAAGAGGTCTTTGGCTCTTGGATCTGAATAATAGAAAGACTTTTTTCTGTGGAAATATTTCTAGATTTGCTTTGCATCTGATGTGCTCAAATGGTGATTAGCTTGTCTTCAGCTTACTAGCATCGTGGAAATTCTCGTGAGATCTATTTTTTTCCGTGGCTATCATTGTTTTGTCTACAGGAGGGCGTTTTGGCTGGAGCGTTTTTGTAGGGGGACCTCAACTCGCTCGGTTCTCTTCGTCTTGGATCAGGGGATTTTCATTAGTTTCATTGTGATCTATGATTACTTCATTTTACTGTCTTGTAGCATTTAGTTTCTTTGTTTTGTATGTGCAAATCTGATATGGTTGACATTTGCTCATGCAGGGTAGGGGGCGCTTTGATGGCTTGGAGCTTGCATATGCCATAGAAAAAACAGGGATCTTCCAGGATTGATCGGGATAGCTAGGATCGTCACTGTTACAGACTTCTACAAGCTTATCTAGGTAAGATCCATAGGTAAGTTCTTCTTTTCTGATCTTATTCCATTGTACTTTGCTGAAATTTAACTATTTTTCTGAAAACTCCTAAACCATAAAAAACTGAAAAATCAAATAATCAGGGAACCGTCTGATCTTTTGCCAAACCATTTCTGGGTTTCATAGATCGGGCCTCCCCCTAACTAAATCAACTGGAACGCTGGTCAAATTCCTCATAGATTGACCTAGATCTGATTTTTCAGCAAAATACTGCATAACCCCCCACTGAAAAAATTGACCTGCTAGAGTTTTGAGTTTTTCTGATTTCTGACTTCACAGACGGATAGATCGGGTCTTGGGCAGTCCAAATCAACCCCAACGTTGTCAAGAGGCTCAACAGTTTGACCGTGATCTGAAAAATAGACTGAAACTGCCCTAGCGCCCTCACTAAAAATTGGCCTTTTCCGGAAGTAGGTTTTTCTGAAATCTAACATGATAAGCTGATAGATCGAGTCCCAAGCATCCCAGAACACCCTTAACGCTGAGCTGATTCCTCCTGGTTTGCCCTAGATCTGGAAAAATCAATTTTCAGTCTTCTAGCCCCATCATCATATTTTGAGTTTTCTAGATCTAATTTTTCTGCTGTTTCCCTGATTTGGGCTTGTAGATCAGGTCTCCCTGATCTCTTCTCATCCTCAACGCTGAGCCATCAGCCTTTTGGTACCCCCTAAAACTTCAGATTTGTCTTCCTAGGCCCTAGCGCTAGCCATCTACTGAGCGGGTTTTCCTGTACCTTGGCTTTTTCGGACCAATTGCTTTCTGGGTTCATAGATCAAGGTGTTTCCCAAGTGGATTTCCTGAAACGTTGTCTTACTGCTGACTCCATTGCCCAATGCATACAAAGCACTGATCTCCAAGCTAGCGTTGCCCTTAGGCTCTTAGCCTTGGCCGTCTACCAACATTCTCTGATAGCTCAAACACCTTTTACTGAGTCTGATTTCTAGGTACTGGATAGTCCCAACTCTGTTCGTGCTTGCCCTGTTATAGTTACGTGTCCCAAGACAGTTGCTAGTACCTAAATCCTAGAGCTAGGGTTCCCATTCACCTTACACCTTAAGTACCCTAAAGCCCCATCTGATCTTCTTCTGGTGTCTAGGTTTGATCTCTCCTGTTAGGAGCAGATCCGGGTCTCCCCCATTGTTGTCCTGGAATAGGATAACCTAAAGTGAAGGATGCCTTGATTGGCGTGACAACCATCCATTTGGGAATCTAGGCAGTCGTGGTTCCACCCCTTAGTTGCTTGCCCCTCTACCATCCATTTTGGATCCACCTCAAGCAGGCAACTACAAGGCGGGTGATAACATTTTGGCGCCGTTGCCGGGGAGGTAGAGGCCTACCTTGTTTCAACATACCTCGCCTTTCCCTACGACATATATTTTATTGGTGAATTACTTGTGTCGTTAACCTGGCGACTCCACTGAGGATCGTACCCAACATATTAATCTTAAGTTCTTAGAGTATACCATAAATCATAATGAATTTGGATGTATTTTTGAAGCAATTGAAGGAAGTAACCAAGAACATGATTGAAACTAACAGACAAATAAACGAAAGGAATAGATGGAGGTCAGAATACGGGTATGAGGATGATCTCGAGCATGATTATGGGTAGGAATCTAGTTATCACAATCTTTATGATACCCACCAACTTCCTCACCCACGCAATAAAGATTTCTCGACCATCTCGAGTAGACCCGTAAGTCGACATTGTCCTAGAAATCATTCCCAGTCAAAGCCTTATAGCCAAGTAACCAGAGTTGTTAAAACACAAGACAAACGGTCTCCTTTTGACTTTTCTGAAATACCGGGAGCACCTCATCCTATGCCGAACGATTACACTAGCAGGTTGCCCCAGTTTAGTGGAAATAATGATGTATCTATTGAAAGTCATTTGGACATTCTCTAGGATTACATGGAATCTAGAGGTGCAGACAATGAAGATGTTTATATGCGAGCCTTAGGAGAATCCTTGCAAGGGGATGTTCAACTATGGTTTGATCATTTAGCACCAGGATCCATCACTGGGTATGACATGTTCACAGATTTGTTAATTCATAGTTGGAGTAGGAACACTGATGATTCTTTAGAGTGTGAATCTAGCAATGATTATAATCAGTATATTGGCGAAGTGCTTTCTCAATTCGACCATTCCTCTCCTAATATGTTCCAAATTATGAGCGTGCCTGCAATCCATAAGAATGTTACAGAGTACTTCGAGAATAATGTTTCAAAACCTCATAATGAAACTAAGAGGGATATCAATCAAATCATACGAGATACTCTATTATTATTGCCTGAAGCAGTCACAGAGCAAATCCTGGATTTGATCCGTGGAAGGGAACCTGATCACCATCAAGAAGCATCCATAGTTGAGCCTTCCATTTGCGAGTCCATTAAAGAGCCTTTAGAAGAGGAACTCCATAGTCATTGCCTAATAGATGATAATTTGAGTCAGTATCTGGAACAACCGAATCCGGTTGTCTGTTAGTCAAATCCGACTATCATTGTAATAATGAATATGAATAGTAAATAATATATTATATGATGGATAAAATGTATAATGGAGGCTCGCCTTTATAGGCTTTGAGCATGAAGGGTCACACCCTTTCATAATTAACTAATCTATTTAATAATTTATTTTATATTCGTCACATTGCCACTCCCTTTAAGGAAGCTTTGTCCTCAAAGCTTAAGTTTTTTCCTAGTGTCGTTCTTCATTCTGACTCGGTGTCGGTATTAGAATCAAACAAGGTCTCTTGTGCAGAGACTTGCACTTCCTTTCCATTGATGATTTTGCACTGTATTGTCTCATTGTTCCTACATTTATGACCAGGGGTCCAATCATCACCGCATCGACGACATATGTTTTTCTTCTTTTTCTTTTTATTTTCAGAGTAACCGTTGGATGACTTTGATCTATTTTCCATTTCGTAGGCGTATGATTGAGGTTTGTGGCCTTGATGGCCAGGAGACCAAGTATCTGCACAGTACCTATTATAATATTATTTATATTATAATCAATATAATTTGATTTTTTTTTAAATATATTGGAATAATATATTATATTATAAATTATTATATATTGTTTTGTTTATTTGTAATTTTTGCAGGTCGTGGAGGTGGATGGGGGCGACGACGTTGTGACGACTGTGAGAAGGCTACGAGAGGGAGCGACAACATGGAGAGAAGGTGCAGGAGGGGAGGCCGTGTGGCAGTGAGGAACACAAGTTGCGTGGGACTGGCGATTTGGGAGTGTGAAGTAGAGTGGCTAACGCAGATGAGGAGGCCGCAGATGGAGGATGCAGAATGGAGGAGGTCACAGATGGCAAATGGAGGGATATGGTGGTGTGCGGAGGGAGATGTAGAGGCAGAGATGATATAGATGCAAAGGTGGAGATGATAGAAGGGGTAGCGAGCGAGATGGCAGCGTGCGGTGGATGGGATGAAGACGGGATGAAGACGCGCGAGGGAGATGCGGCGAGGAGGAGGCGCGATGGAGCAGCGAGGAGGAAGGTGTGGATGTTGGTGTGAAGAAGGATGAAAACAACCTGGAAGCGCGGGGTGAGGGAAAGGCAATGGGTGTGTAGAGTGGAGAGAAGATGTGGAAGAGCGTTGGCAAGAGAATGAGGATAGGTGAGCCGAAACCGAGCTCAATAGTAGGAGGAGTTGAATCCAAGCTCAGGCCAAGGAGCGAATCCGCTCTGATACCAAATGGAGCAACCGAATCCGGTTGTCCGTTAGTCGAATCCAACTATCATTGTAATAATGAATATGAATAGTAAATAATATATTAGATGATGGATAAAATGTACAATGGAGGCTCGCCTTTATAGGCTTTGAGCGTGAAGGGTCACACCCTTTCATAATTAACTAATCTATTTAATAATTTATTTTATGTTTGTTACAGTATCCAACCTATCCAAATCTGGATTTAGACATTGATCATATCACTGCAGAAGAAGAAAAGGTTGAAATTAATAAAACTTCCGTTGAAGAGCAATCATGTGGTCATATTGTAGTTGAAGACCAAGTTTGTGAGGATAGAAATGAACATGGTGATGTTTTTCCTTGTCAAATGAATGACGATGATCATTTATCCTCAGTAGAATGTAATAAACAATCTCAAGAAGAACAACCACATGATGATGATATACTAGTGAGTGAGCTTGACCTAGAACCTTCTTTGTCATATCTGTCGAACTGGAATCTGTGTCCGAATAATCATCAAGATCCTCCAAGGAATGATTCTTGTAATGCTACTGCTATTCCCCGTCATACTTTTGATCAAGGTGATTTGGTAGAGGAGATTAATCATAGTGAGTCTAGTTCTTGGGAGGTTAGTTTCAGTCTTGCCAATTTCTCTAGAAAATGTCCCATATCACATGCAAGACTGGTGTTAACATCTGTAGGTGATACAAATCAAGTTTTAATTTGTCAATCCACCCTCCCATCCCAGCTCTTGATGTCCTTCTCTATGGTATCATGCAGTACAGATTCTAAAAAGTGCCAACTAGTCAATGGTAAAGCATTTTATCTCCTTTCATCCTTGGTGCATAATGTTTTCAACTTTTCTAACTTCTTTGATTGGGTGAATGAAAAGCTTTATAAAGACCAATTCCATATTTTCTCATTTTATAAACAACAAATGGGGTTAATCTCAATTTCAAGTTTAAAGATTTCTAATTTGTCCCTATTTTGTTTCACCATTGATCATGATATGAGTATGATTGAGTGTGCTTACCAAAAAGAGGAAGGAAGAAATGATGGCCTAGGGGGGATGAATCATGTATCATATTCTTTTGTTTCATCAAATTCGAACTTGCATACCTTTGATGATCCTATCAGCATCTTGATAGATGAGTTTTTAGAAAGTAAATCTCATCCCTGGCATGACTTCATTTCTCTTTATCCATACCTCTCTTCGATTTTCAAACAACAAGTTATAATAGATTCAATTTTCATTCACATTACTTACAAGCCATCTTCGACTTGTTGTATCATTAGCTACAAAGAAATCTCAATAAATTCGTTCAGCAAGTGGTTACATTGGATTTATGATTTTACCTAACACTTGTCCAAACTGGTTAGGGTAGAGTAGGTAGGACCTAAATAAGCCTTTCCCGGTAGTAGTGTAGAATCTTGCATCTTTGCTTGAAGCTCGCCTTCGAAGCTCTTAGTGTAATTATGTTTTCCGGCAAAATAAAAATCAAACTTTTATTGAAAAGTTATGATTAGAGATTAGATTTATTTTCTGCGTTTCAGTTTCATGCATCTTTATTTTCAGTATTTATATATTATCCACATTTTGTTCTGACGGTCGGTCTGTGAGTTTGGTATAGCTCTGGACATGTTGCAGGTAGTCAGGTAAATTTTGGTAGCGGTGGCAGAGCTGGATGAACGGATCGAGGATGCAGGAAGCAGAGTGTGAGGACCAGAGATTCTGAGGTTCTCAAGCGCTCCAGATGTTATCACATATATAGTAGCCAGGCTACCATATTCTATTTTTCAGACACAGTACATTTTTCAGCCAGATCTCTTACATATGAAATGCTGAGATGAGCATTTCTGATGGATCATTTTTGTATTAGTGGACTATTGTACTCTCCCATGCCAGGACTGAGTCTTAGGACACTCAGATTTGAGGACCGATATAGCCATTTATGTTATTTCAGAGCAGTAGTGGATGCCCAGTGTTATATCAGTACTTTCTCATTGAATATATGGTGTTTCAAATGGATTATATTGCCTGGATATGACTCAGTATTTTATATGGTGTTATGGTTATTATTGCTCTCATATTGATCCTTGTGACATATATTGACTTGTGGTATCATGATTTGGCGGTCATATTTATATGGACTTGGTTGTATATTATACTATGTATTGATGTCCTTACTCTGGCTTTGAAGTTCTTGATCTATACTCATTGGTTTTACCCTCCTTAGGGAGAATAGAGGTAGTCATTCCCACCATTGTCTTGGCTTGCTAGTGTTGGCTCCATCATTTCATTGTCTTCATCCATCCATTACCTTCCAGTTTAATTTTCAACCAGACTGACTTCTTGACTTGTGGCATGGAGGACCTTTTTCCCCGCTAGAACCTTTGTTGGACAAGCCTCCCTGTTTACATTGTGTCTCGGCTCTGAGTTGGTGACAAAACTTGCCTATGGTAAGTTGGATAGTATGCCTAAATCATTCTGGTTGGTTGTCCCGATGTTTGGCACTGTGCAAAATTCCCCCTAGTCACTTGAGATGTTGTTGGCTAAAACTGAAAGCTCATGTACTACTTTTATTGAAATATTAAATATGCGCCCATGGAAAATAAAAATTGAAAAACTGTGTTTCTTAACATAGGCAAAATGGGCAAGAGCAATGAAATGCTAAAAAATACTCCTTGAAGAGTATAAGAAAAGGTCCAAAAAAGCAATGGTTAAAAAATGTTATATCAAAGGATTGCTGACCTTATTAAAAATAAATATGGCCCGGATGAAAGCTGCGATTAGCTGTGCTTTTAAGCATTGGTGAAGTCCCAAAGGGTTCATATAGGCCAAAAGGCCACAGAATAAAATATGATCCTAATGAACTTGGATCAAAATTGATGTAGACATAAAGCCTAAGTTGAATAAGCACTCTCTAAACAACTCATCCATCTATGAGGCACTGCCATTCCTTGTGTTGATGTTTGTCCAGTATTGGTTGTAGTGAGTTTGCCCTTTTCCTTGTCCAAAGTGTCATGATGTTGAGTAGGAGGTCATCCTTAGCCTTAGCCTTGTCATTTCCACCTTTCACCCTTCACTAGCAAAATGACTACAGCTATGAAGTGAGTATAGTCTTGAAAGTCTGAGTCTAAGTAATAATAAATAAAGCCTGATATTTATAAGTATTTGTTGATGTACTGCCAGTGAAATGAATGCTACTTGTGATTTTGTTACGTGAATGAGTGGTAGAGCATGGTTTAACCTCTTAACACTTGCAGCAGATTGATCTATTCTGAGTTATTATTGGTGTCTGATTATTCACAGATGGTTATATTGTTTATTGGTTATGATTGATGATCAGACAGAGACCTATCAGGGGTATGAGTATACACCTTTGATGGATTGGGAGTCTCTGAGTCCAATGAGACAGTTTATTTCCAGTTTCGGGCACTTACAGATGTGATCAGGCTTATTCTGCTTCTTTGATGCAGTTTTTCTTCACATATTGATTTGTTTGAGCAAGGAGATGTTTCAGTTGGATCTCCTAGGGCGTTGTATGGGCATTTGGGGGTGCAGCCACTTGTTTGTACCATTGTACCCCCATCCCAGAGAGCTTGGAGGGCTCAATTTGACAACGCAGGCACCCTAGGAGGTAGTTTTGGCATTATCACGTTTCCCGAGGCAGATTAAAAAATGATCAAATGGCTATTGAAGAAATCGATTTGGGCTGCCGAGGCAAAGAAAGGGCATTGGGTGAGTCACAATGATGAGAGTGATGTCTTCCACACCTTCTCCAGGAGTTTCAGCATTTTATGGGGCCCGCACCTATTTTTGGGCAAATTTTATATATTTTATGGAGCTTTTTGGGAGACCCACGATTTCCTCAAGGAGGAACAAAAGTCAAAATTTTAAATTGTTATATTATTTATTGTGCCATGGGGACACCCAAAGGGAGTTAGTCAAACACTCCTTGGACCCACCATGTGCTTTCATTTATTTCTTGTTGAGTGGGTTACCTTTATTTGGGTGGTTTAAGTCCACTTTGGTAAATTATAATTATATTGATCCATGTATTGTATGTTGAGCTCATCTCAACCATTGATTAGAACATTGTATCTTTTAATCTTAGCCACTCGTTTTGAAAGTGGTTAGGATTTGGTTATGATTGAGGTTCTCTCATTTTTATTTAAAGGAGAGAGCTTCTCATTTGTAAGGGGTCTTTGGCTCTTGGATCTGAATAATAGAAAGACTTTTTCTGTGGAAATTTTTCTGGATTTGCTTTGCATCTAATGTGCTCAAATGGTGATTAGCTTGTCTTCAGCTTACTAGCATCGTGGAAATTCTCATGAGATCTATTTTTTTTCGTGGCTATCATTGTTTTGTCTACATGAGGGCGTTTTGGCTGGAGCGTTTTTGTAGGGGGACCTCAACTCGCTTGGCTCTCTTCGTCTTGGATCAGGGGGTTTTCATTAGTTTCATTGCGATCTATGATTACTTCATTTTACTGTCTTGTAGCATTCAGTTTCTTTATTTTGTATGTGCAAATCTGATATGGTTGACGTTTGCTCATGCAGGGTAGGGGGCGCTTTGATGGCTTGGAGCTTGCATATGCCATAGAAATCACAGGGATCTTCTAGGATTGATCAAGATAGCTAGGATCGTCACTGTTACAGACTTCTACAAGCTTATCTAGGTAAGATCCACAGGTAAGTTCTTATTTTCTGATCTTATTCCATTGTACCTTGCTGAAATTTAACTATTTTTTCTGAAAACTCCTAAACCATAAAAAACTGAAAAATCAAATAATCAGCGAAACGTCCGATATTTTGCCAAACCATTTATGGGTTTCATAGATCGAGCCTCCCCCTAACTAAATCAACTGGAATGTTGGTCAAATTCCTCATAGATTGACCTAGATCTGATTTTTCAGCAAAAAACTGCATAACCCCCCACTGAAAAAATTGACCTGCTAGGGTTTTGAGTTTTTCTGATTTCTGACTTCACAGACAGATAGATCGGGTCTTGGGCAGTCCAAATCAACCCCAACGCTGTCAAGAGGCTCAACAGTTTGACCGGGATCTGAAAAATAGACTGAAACTGCCCTAGCGCCCTCACTAAAAATTGGCCTTTTTCGGAAGTAGGTTTTTCTAAATTCTGACATGATAGGCTGATAGATCGGGTCCCAAGCATCCAAGAACACCCTCAATGTTGAGCTGATTCCTCCTAGTTTTCCCTAGATCTGAAAAAATCAGTTTTCACTCTCCTAGCCCCATCATCAGATTTTGACTTTTCTAGATCTGATTTTTCTGTTGTTTTCCTGATGTGGGCTTGTAGATCAGGCCTCCCTGATCTCTTCTCATCCTCAACGCTGAGCCATCAACCTTTCGATACCCCCTAAAACTTCAGATTTGTCTTCCTAGGCCCTCGCGCTAGCCATCTACTGAGCGGGTTTTCCTGTGCCTTGGCTTTTTCGGACCAATTGCTTTCTGGGTTCGTAGATCAAGGTGTTTCCCAAGTGGGTTTCCTGAAACATTGTCTTACTGCTAACTCCATTGCCCAATGCATACAAAGCACTGATCTCCAAGCTAGCGCTGCCCTTAGGCTCTTAGCGTTTGCCATCTACCAACAGTCTCTGATAGCAAACACCTTTTACTGAGTCTGATTTCTAGGTACTGGATAGTCCCAACTCTGTTCGTGCTTGCCCTGTTATAGTTACGTGTCCCAAGACAGTTGCTAGTACCTAAACCCTAGAGCTAAGGTTCCCATCCACCTTACACCTTAAGTACCCTGAAGCCCCATCTGATCTTCTTCTGGTGTCTAGGTTTGATCTCTCCTGTCGGGAGCAGATCCGGGTCTCCCCCATTGTTGTCCTAGACTAGGATAACCTAAAGTGAAGATTGCCTTGATTGGCGTGACAACCATCCATTTGGAAGTCTAGGCAGTCGTGGTTCCACCCCTTAGTTGCTTGCCCCTCTACCATCCATTTTAGATCCACCTCAAGCAGGCAACTACAAGGCGGATGATAACAAAGAGGAACATGATATGACCAAGCCACGAAGACCTATAGATCCACCTCAAGAGGTGAACACCCACAAGAGAAGACCAGCTTTGGAACGAGAGATCATCTAAGATGAAGAAAAGCATGGTGCTCAAAACGAGACTTACAGAGAAAGTAAGAGGCCTCAAACACACTCCGGTTATGTGCCACTATTGTGCGACATCATTGATGAAGATCCTTCTAGTTATGAAAAAGCATCCGAGAAGAAAGGATGGAAGGAGGCGATGATCAAAGAGTACCATTTGATCATGGAGAATGATGTACAGGATGCGATTCCGAGACCTGAAGGGAAGTCCATAGTCTCTTCCATGTGGATCTACAAGATCAAGCATGCGGCAGAGGAGGCTACCTGTCACTCTAGTGCAGAATGACCCGATGCAGATAGTAGAAGATGTAGAGGGAGAATGGTGCTCCACTTTAGAGGGAGTGACTACAAAAGATCTCAGAGTTCGAGAATCTTGACATTGATTCTTGGGATTAGAGGTGTGGCAGAATCCAGAGGAGATTTTCCTTAACTAAGGAAAATATGTGCTTGAGATGTTGGATTGCAAGGCTACACCGATGGCATCGAACTAGAAGTTGTGTGATCCTACTTCAATGATAGTTGATGCCATATTCTACAGGAAGATGATTGGTTCGTTGATGTACCTGACATATGCTATGCGATGAATACTTAGAACCAGTACATGGTAGAGTTGAGACGTGTTCACATGGTTGCGATAAAGCATGTGTTGAGGTACCTAGAGGGTACGAATGAGTATGGACTCAAATATGCAAGAGATTAGAGGATCTGTCTGCAAGATATGTTGACTCTGATTGAGCTGGTGGTGCTATAAATAGGAAGAGCACTTCAGGGTGGTGCTATAAATAGGAAGAGCACTTCAGGGTGTTGCTTAAGCTTGAGGTCTGGCATGATTTCTTGGTGCAGCAAGAAGCAGACGAGCATAGCACTAAGTATAGCCGAGGCAAAGTATATTGCAACTTGTTCAGCAAGTTGTGAGGCGATGTGGCTTCAGAAGCTACTTGTGGGACCGTTCGATGTTGAGTTAGAGATGACTTATGTGTCGTAGCACATCGAGATCCAATATCACTATATTCGGTATATGGTGCAGAGAGGAGCAGTGAAGCTCCAGTATGTTGCGACAGACGAGCAGATAGTCGATGCCTTGACCAAGCCTCTAATGAGAGTGAAGTTGAAATACTTCAGGGATAAGCTTGGAGTTGTGCAGATCGGTGTCCATTGTGAGAAGAAAGCCCTAGATGGTGTTAGGCATGCATTCAGTGTGAAACAAGACTGACCCTACAAAGATCTGCAATCAGTATGAAACAGGTTTGACCCTACGAAGACATCCAGTATAAAACATGAATGGCTTTGTGAATTCTTAGATAGTGCTAGGCCTGCAGTCAACATGAAATAGGACTGACACTATAGAGATCTGCATTTAGTATGAAAAAGGACTAACCATTCGAAGGCATCCAATATAAAAAAAGGACTGCCACTGCAGAGATTCACATTCAGTATGAAAAATGACTGACCCTGCGAAGACATCCAGTATGAAAAAGGACTGGCACTGCAGAGATACGCATTCAGTATGAAACAGGACTAACCCTGCAAAGGCATTCAATATGAAAAAGGACTGGCACTGCAGAGATCCGCATTCAATATGAAACAGGACTGGCACTGCAGATATATGCATCCAGTATGAAACAAGACTGGCACCGCAAGGTACATCCAATATGAAACAAGAATGGCACTGCAAGGTACATCCAGTATGAAAAATGACTGGCATTGTACAAGGTACATCCAGCATGAAAAAGGGCTGGAACTGTATGAATATGTTGATGAAGCCCTAGATGGGATCTATCCCTACATACAGCATGAAATAGGGTTGACTGTGTAGAACTTCTGAGGACATAGATTCAAGAGATGTCACTAGTCAATGGTCGACGAGATGAGAGTTGTTGCAGCCATGATGATGATCCAGAGTAATGATTATCAAGCGATGATGATCCAAAGTAATGATGATCCAGTAATGATGATGTCGAGAGATTGTGTCCAATTATGGTGATGATCAAGTCGAAAGAATACCTTTCTTGTGAAGAGGGAGTGTTGTTGTAAATGTAACTTCGGAAGATATTCTTCATTGTATTATTTGTATTATTATTATTATATTTTGTTGTACTTTTATTGTACCTCCTTTCGGGATGTTTTCCCTCTGATTGGAAGGTGTCATTAATGTAATTGGTCATGTAAGACTCGAGGTAAAACCTCTGTTGTAAATCGGGGGAATAGTCCCCAAAAGAATATTGTAAAATGTAGTTTTTGAGTACCCCTATGATAGGTCGGCTTAGTAGGATCCAGAAGTTAGCCCTGTTGGACCAAAAGGTCACACACATGATCAGTATAAATAGGGAGGCGCCGTCCCTCATTTGGACACACTGCAAGCTCAAGTAAGGTCACTTCAAGAGAGAGAAAGACAAGTTCTCTGCGAAAGAGAAGAAGAAGAAGCTACAGAACTTATATTTTGGTCTTTCTATCTCCGTCTGACATTGTACTAAGTGACGAATCTATATAGAAGAAGCTGCTGGGTTTTCTCCCTTGAGGTTTCCCAAGATAAAATTCTTGTGTCTTTCTTTTGTGTTGTGTTTATCTATCTTTCAGCGATCCTATTGCACATGGTTATGATGTTATGATGTTAAATATTTTAAGATCTTGAATAACCATTAAAATCTAACAACAAAAAGAAGGTCCTGTTCTCTGGAAGTTTTCAATGTATTTGCTTATATATTTTAGTTAAGGCAAATGCCTTCTTCAGGACTGATCATAAACCTGCCCCAATTGAACCTACTGTATGCCACCGTTTGCTACACGACATCACCATGATGCTGCTGCGGAATATGCCCAGATTTGGAAGAAAAGTCGTTTAAGGCACAGCCAGCTGCACTGTGTATTGTTTTGCTGGGGTATGCTTCAAACTGTTGAATAACCACTGAACATCAGTGATACAAGTCTTCTCATCTGACTGTGGGGTTTAGTATTACTCCAAATTTTTAACACATGGCCCTATTTACACGCTGTTTTGAAAGCTACGGGTCTTTTAGCAATTGTCATACTTCAAAATCATTCAATTCCAATGGAAATGACCCAAATCTGACTCACAATAACCAGAAGGCTGTTATAGGTGACCTCCAAGTTTCATACATCAAACGGTTTTAAAGGATCTACTCAAACAGTAATAGTAGCGCCCTTATTAATGCTAGACATCATACAAATGTTTTGCTCATCAGTGAGTACAATACCCAGAGTTTGGATCTTTTCTGACCTAGTGGGGAAAGGGATACTCTTCCTCTTCAAAAGCTGCACCTGGCCTGCTCTCATATCCAAGGAATTTCAAGAACTGCCCAGAACTGCCTAGACAATGCCCAGACTTAGAATTTAATCTTCTCTTGCTACTGCAAATATCTCAGAATGCCTTCTTTATCCTACGCATGCCCAGATCTATCCATGATGGCCCTCCACCGCTGCACAAACTTGCCCAGTTCTGCTCAGATTAGCTGCTACAAGAGACTAGTTTGTTTAATACCCTTGAATTCTGTGTATGAAGAGAACTAGTATCAGAGAGACTTGGGAAAAAGCAATTTTCTTCAAGTGAACACCATGCAACATAGGTGATAAGAAGTATGATGCAAGAGGATATCCCAGAGAGGGGTAGAGCCAGAGTATGAGAGGGTAGCAAGGTATGTTAATGGATTGAAGTTTCAGATCTAGGATGAGATGAGTGCCCATTATTTTCAAACTGTAGATAAAGCATATCAAATTTTTTGAAGGTAGAGGAAAAGTTTAATAGGAAGTGGCAGCAGAACTATAGAGGAAGGGACCTAGAGGATAAGAAAGAGCGAAGGCTATGAAAGGACTGTCTAGCGAGGAGAGACAAGATGAAGCAACTAGCAGTCAAGTTCCAAAGGACACAGATGCCCAGAATGCTCGGAGAAGCACAATCCAGAAAGAAGGAATCAGACCAGGACTCATGTCACGTAGGCAGATGAGGTATTAGTTGTGGGAGATAATGTTGTAGTACTTGTTGCCGCTCCTGACCGGCATGCGTGTATCAAAGCCCAAAAGTAGGCACACTGGCCCGATGGCAACTGCGAAAAGAGCAGCCACTGTCACCACACTTCCTCGCTTCAGGTTGGCTCTTCTCCAACTCAAGGGGGGCTTCCCTAAGGTTTAAGATCACTAAGGCAGGAAGAACAACGGACAAGGTGAATTGAAGAGGCTGCATTAAAGAAATGGTTGTAGTATAGGTATAAATTGAATGAGTGATGGGAAAGAGGGAAAGATCAATCCTCACAAATAGACTAGTGTCAATACATCAAAAGGGAGAAATGGGGTCAAAAGGAGAACTCACAAGGGCCTTGTGTCATATGTGACTAAGGGAGAGAGATCGCATGATTGAGCAAACCCTGATTGGTCAATGGTGCGGCTACTAGGTTTACTTCCTCCTAATTGTTGGAGATACGTTGTGCATGCAAAGGATCAATACTACACAATCAAACTTGATTAAATGTAAACATCGATTGTAATGTCCCTTCTTGGAATTTTTGGAGAAATGCACAAATTGGGCAAATTCGGGCTTAACTAGTTATGACTCTAGAGGGTTCCAACTCTCACTAAATGATCCCTAATTTGAAAGGCAAATGGTATGGTGAGTCATGAAACATACCAAGGTGGTTTATCGACACTTTGTATCTAACTTTATACCTCTGCAACTTCGTTTGGGGCTAATGACAAAAAGAGAAAAAATGACTAGGAAATTGTGATGAAATCCCTATTGATTTTTCCTAAGCAGCATCGAGAGCCATTCTCCTGGAGAATGGAGGCACCTGGTCATTACCTGTTGGATCGTACCTGGAAATGCTTGTAGAAGCCTTAACAGCGATGATCCTTGCTATCCCGATCAATTCTGGAAGATCCACGTGATTTCTATGACGGATGTAAGCCCCAAGCCACCAATGCGCCCCCTACCCTGCATGAGCAAACGTCAACAATATCAGATTTGCTAAGACAAGATAAAGAAACCAAATGCTATAGGAAAGTAAAAAGAAGTAATCATAGATCACAATGACACTAATGAAAACCCCTTAATCCAAGACGAAGATAACCGAATGAGTTGAGGTCCCCCTGCAAAAACGCTCCAGCCAAAACGCCCTCCTATAGACAAGACAATGATAGCAGAAAAAATATAGATCTCACATGAATTTCCACAATGCTAGAAAGCAGAAGACTATCCAATCACCATTTGAGAACATCGGATGCAAAGCAGATCCCGAAAATATCCACGGAAAAATCATTCTATTATTCAGATCCAAGAGCCAAAGACCCCTTACAAATGAGAAGCTCTCTCCTTTAAATAGAAATGAGAGAACCACAATCATAACCGAATCCTAACCACTTTCAAAACGAGTGGCTAATATTAAAAGATAAAATATTCTAATCAATGGTTGAGATGAGCTCAACATACAATACATGGATCAATATAACCATAAAGTACCAAAGTGGACTAAATCACCCATCAAAAGGGTGCCCCACTCAACAAGAAATAAATGAAGCACATGGTGGGTGAATGGAGTGTTAACTAACTCCCTATGGGTGCCCTATGGCACAATAAAATAATATAACAATTTAATTCTTTGACTTTGTGCCTCCTTGAAGAAATCGTGAGCCTCCCAAAAGCTCCAGAAAATAATATAAAATGCCCAAAAAATAGGTGTGGGCCCAATCAAGTGCTGCAACTGCTGGAGAAGGTGCGGAGAACATCACTCTCATCATCATGACTCATCCCATGTCATTTCCTTGCCTCAGTAGCCCAAATCGATTTCTTCAATAGCCTTTTAATCAATTTTTAATCTGCCTCGGGAAACATGAGCCTGCCAAAACAACCTCCTAGGGTGCCTACGTTGTCAAACTGAGCCCACCATGCTCTCTGGGATGGGGATACTACGGTACAAACAAGTGGTTGCACCCCCTATGTCCATACAACGCCCTAGGAGATCCAAATGAAACATCTCCCTGCTCAGACACATTATCTTGTGAAGCAAAACTGCATTAGAAAGTTAAAATGAGGCTAATCATCTCTGCAAGTGCCCGAAACTGAAAATAAACTGTCTCATTAGACTCAGAGAGTCCAAATCCAACTAAGGTGTATACTCATACCATTTCCAAGTCTCTGCTTGATCATCAACAACATCCAATAGACAATATAATCACCTGCAAATGACCAGATACCAATAATATAACTCAGACTATCATCCATCTGCTGCAAGTGCTATAAGGCTAAGACATGCTCTACAAATCATTTAAGCAACAATCACAACAAGTAGCATTCATTTCACTGGCGGTACATCAACCAAATACATATATGGGGCTTTATTTATTATTACTCAAACTAAACTTTCAGGACTATACTCACTTCATAGTTGTAGTCACTTTGCTAGTAAAGGGTGAAGGATGAAATTGACAAGGCTAAGGCAAAGGATGACTTCCTACTTAACATCATGACACTTTGGATATGGAAAAGGAATACTCACTATAACCAATGCTGGACAAACAACAACACAGAGAATGGCAGTGCCTCACAAATGGTTGAGTTGTTTAGAGAGTGCTTATTCAACTTAGGCATCATGTCTACATCAAGTTAGATCCAGTTTCGTTAGGATCATCAATTTTATTTCCATGGCCCTTTTTGGCCTATATGACCCTTTGGGACTTCACCAATGCTTAAAAGCACAGCTAATCGTAGCTTTCATCCGGGACATATTCATATTTATAAGGTCAGCAATATTTGGATATAGCACATTTTTAACCATTGCTTTTTTGGACCTTTTCTTATATCCTTCAAGGGGTATTTTAGCATTTCATTGCTCTTGCCCTCTTTACATATGTTAAGAAACACAGTTTTAGCATTTTCATTGTCCATGGGCGCATATATAACATTTCCAATATAAATAGTACATGAGCTTTCAGTTTTAGCCAACAACATCTCAAGTGACCAGGGGTAGTTCTGCACAGTGCCAAACATCGGGACAACTAACCAGAATGATTTAGGCATACAATCCAACTCACCAAAGGCAAGTTCTATCACCAACTCAAAGCCGAGACACAATATAAACAGGGAGGCTTGTCCAACAAAGGTTCTAGCGGGGAAAGGTCCTCCATGCCAAAAGTCAAGTAGTAAGTCAGGTTAAAACAAAACTGGAAGGTAACGAATGGGTGGAGACAATGAATGATGAAGCCAACACTAGCAAGCCAAAACAATGGTGGGAATGACTACCTCTATTCTCACTAAGGAGGGTAAAACCAATGAGTATAGATCAGGAACTTCCAAGTCTAAGTAGGGACATCCATACATAATACAAAATACACCCAAGTCCATATAATTATGACCGCCAGATCATGACACTACATGTTAATACATGTCACAAAGATGAGTATAAGAGCAATGATAACCATAACACAATATAAAAAGCTGAGTCATAATCATGCATATAATCCATCTCAAACATCATCTATCCAATGAGAAAGCATTGATATACATCTGGGCATCAATAACTGCTCTGTAATGACTAAATGGCTACATCAGTCCTCAAATCTGAGTGTCCTGAGACTCAGTCCTGACATGGGAGAGTACAATAGTCCACAAATATAATGATGATCCGGCAACACTGCTCATCTCAGCATCTCATATGTAAGAGATTTGGCTGAAAAAGTACTGTCTGAAAAATAGAATATGGTAGCCTGGCTACTATATATGTGATAACAAACATAAAGAGTGGGGAAGAGCTACCGTGTTGATAGTGGGTAGCCTTCATAAGTTCCCTTGAGTTTGATTTTGTGGCTGGGACATTTTACACATTGAATGCAAGTTCAAGAGGTAACAGTGCCCAACATTGCTACAATGCAAAACGTCTCGTAACTTGTATAAATGGACTTTATAATAAACAAAGAAGAATGCAAGTTCCTGCCTAACATCACTAAATACAAGACAAAAACTTTTACAAAGAGATACAATATTTCCTTACCCTAGGTGGAAGAAAAATGCAACATGCAATGCCTTCAACATAGAATATGTACACCTTATAAAATCCATACACCCATAAATTACAAAATAAACTAACGATGTATATAAATGCCACAATTGAATGACTAACAGTAATATTATGGATATTATTTAATATGAAAATGACCTTGATCATCAAAAGTACCTTAACACGATGAAGACGGATAATATCACCAATAGCTTTTACACATGGGAGTTTTTCCAAGTCAGAAGCAAATACAATCAATCGAAGCCCTGGACTATGATATGACATGTCCATAATAGTCATTGTTGAAAACATATCTGCAAAGAGATGAAAATAAACTTTAAACAAAGACACCAATTGCTAGATAATATATCACTAATCATCCAAACATATAAAATTGACAGATATAACTACTATTAACATAGACTGGTGTAAATTAGGGAAGCACCTTCATATTTTTTAAAGAATTTTCTACACAAAGCTTATATGATAATGTCATTCTCAAAGTGATAAAAGGCATTGTTATCCACTAATTCTGCACTTAGTGGATTTCCAGTGAGCCGCCAGAGTATTGAACAAGTCGATTGTTCATTGTCAGTGCTCAGAAGGTTCCGCGGTTCATCGAGGCCTTTTTTGGGGGGGCCTCTTTTTTAATAAAATGCATGTTCATACCATTTGGAGGTGTTGTAATAAATGCTCTAACACAGCAAACATTTTGTAAAGGACTTAGCTTCCTAAGACTAGGCTATCAATCCGATTATTCCAAGGTGTTTTTTCCTTTGTCAATTATGCAATGTTGAATAAGCGATGTATAATTTTCGAGTTTTTCATCGCTCCTCCAAAGCTGGAATTTTCGTCTTGGTGGTTATGCCTTAGGAGGTTATTAAAGTTCACACGTCGATGTATATAGCCATGTTAGGCATTGTTTTTGAGTCGTATGGACATGTACTAGGTCCCCCTAGAGTTTCGTTCGATTCCAAGAAAATTTAATTTTTTCTGTTTTTTAAGCCATTTTTTAATGGTTTAAATGGAAAATTTCAAAATGTAAAAAAAATGTGATTCGAAGTATGTTTTTGGCATGGTTGGGCTCATTTTCAAGCTCAAAGCGGCATCTTTACCCCAGTGGCCACTTTCACTATGTTTCGGGCAGCTAAAACACCCCGAAAGGCATCATTTGGCTAACAGAGCATCAAAATTGCATTTAAATGCTAAATTTTGAGAAAATGCACTGAAGTCAAAAAAAAATTTAAAAGTCTAAAATAAAAATAAAAAATTAATTGGAGTGACATCACATGATGTCACCATAAAACATTCAACCCTTTTAAGCATGAAGTGCACTTTAACTTTGGTTAAAAGTTTGAAGTGGCTACGAATTAATAAAAAGGGAGGGTGATGTGAAGTGAAGACTCACGCAAATGTGAAGCATGGTATTTAAAACAATATGTTACGAACCTTCTTTAATTCAATCCTTCACTCCAATGTGTCGTACAATCGCGTGAGGAAAGAAGACTCGCACGTGTGGATAGTTTGGTGGAGTTTTGGGTGTGTTGGCAGGTTGGTAGCTGGTTGGTGGAGTTTGGTGAGAGAGGTGTCAATCACCTCTGCAGTTCCTCTTCAGTTCAACTCAGTGTGACTCCTCTTCAACTCAGTTACACTCTGGGTTGATCTTCAGTTGGTTGGTGCCCCCCTTGGGTTTGGGTTTTGTTATAAAAGCGAGGCCTTCTTCCCCATTTGAGATGGAAGCAAAGAACGTCTGCTCATGTAATTTGTTTGTTATCATCTGAATAATATTGAGACTTTGGAGGTCCATTGGTGTTCATTTCACATGGTGAATGGTGTATGCATGGTAAATTATTATATTCTTGATATCGAATTGGTAATCAATCTAGCTTAGAGGGTTCTCTGAAACACATAGGGTAAATATTTGATGCTTCAAGTTATTTACTTACATTTTGTCTTCTTGAGATTCAAGAGTAGCATTGTTTATTAAGTTGTATTCATGCTCTTTTGGTTTCCATTGGTTGAATGTACTAGATTTGATCCCTTTTTGTGCAAGTGTGAATAAGTTTTTTCAGGTTGCGAATTTGGAGTAAGGGGAAGATCTAAGTTGCATTGCCCTCTTCTTCAAATCTTCAAGAATCTACAAATTCTTGTGCCCATTAGTACCTTCAAGTCTCAGAATCAAGCTTGGGCAAAGCTTTTCTCTTCTTCCTCTCTCAAATCTCAAAACTTTTCCTTGGTTACCTGTTAAAGCAAGCTTTTTTCATTTTTTTAAAAAAAGTTTTATCATAAAGATTAGCTTGTTATTTTACTAGATCTAAAGCGCATCTAAATCATAGTCATAAGCCTAGATCTAGCAGCTATTACTCAGCACTTTAAGCCCCAAATTTTTCCAATATTTGCTAGTACTTAGTAGTGTATTTTTCTTATTGTATTATTGCACTAATCTACTAATTTGTAAACTTTTAACTTGTTGGTTTTTAGCAGGTTGAACCAAAAAGAGAGGGATTCACTGCCGAAATTTTGTGCTTTAAGCCTTCCGGAGCACCCGAGATCCAACCCACTTCCCCCTTCTTCATTCCCCTTCTTTCCCGGGCATTTTGTAAGCCATTTTGACCAGTTTTTGAGGGTCAAAAGGCGGTTCTTTCTCTAAAATTTTAGTATTGTAATAAATCATTAATAAAAGCAAGTGGGATTATGGCTCCCACACCCCTCTTCCCCCATTTGGGAAAAGCCTGCATCTGTCCATTTATTTTATACCCGCACAGTATTAAAGTAGTTTCATTTTTTTTTTGCAAGTATCTTTAAAGTTTTATTTTTTTTCTTTCTCGCAAAATTGAATACTTACCCAACCTTGCTTTCCCGAATACTGCATCCAAGCCGGAAAGAGATTCTTGGATGTAGTAACTAGAAAAAAAACTCCTACTTTTTGCATGTTTACTTTATTTGCAACACAAGCACACAATCCATCCTTGAAGGGCTGTATAGATTAGATTTCTTGTTTTCATATAAATTGCAAAATAAAAAAGAACATAAAATCTCTCGAATCTCACCGAAAGGCGGACTAAGAGTGCTCTCTGTCGGAGAGTTTTGTTGTTTAATTTTCAGTTCATTTACTTTAGCATTTTTACATTTTCCATAAATCTCTTGAATCTCGCCATAAGGCGGATCAAGAGTTCTCTCGGTCGAAGAGTTTTTCGGTGGTTCCTGTTCACAACATTTAATAAAATTGGAATTTACATTTACTACACGGTGTATGCTCTACCCACTTGTGGGATACCCAGAAGTAGTTGTAGATTCATTAAATCTTCCTTCAACCATAAATAAAACACTCTCCCAAGAAAACCAACGAAAATCCGGCGTTGATCGCTAATAATCGAAAGTGGGAAAATTCTACTTGGGATCACGGGAACCACTGTACCGAGACCTTGAAAGTACAGTTAGGCTACATCCTTGTTGGTGTAGTGTTGAACACTGCTTTAGAGACTTCGGACAGCCCACATGTTCTTGTATGGAACCACTTAGACTATTATCCGGACATATCTCTAGTACCGAAAGGTATAACTTGGAGATCCCCTTCCCTTTAAATAATCAACCTCGCCCCTCAAATTTACAATAAAATCTACCAAGAACACTTGCAAAACGTTCTCAAGCACACCCAAGATTTGTATCAAGCATCCCAAGCACTACATTGACTCCATTTCGCACTAGTCTTATCAATTATTTATTTGCTTATTATCTATCTGGAGCACTTGCTCTATCTATTTAATCCATATCATGCTATGGATGCTTTACTTTTAAATTGTCATTATCAAGTGGTTGTGCATCTTTAATTATCTTGCAAGTACATACTTGGATCATTAAACTGTTATGGTAAATCTCTTTAAAAAACTCCTAAAAAAAACTCATCCTCATCATAGACCAAAAAACATTTTAAAACACAAGAGCCTTAGAAACTCTTTGTAGGGTCTATCCCCCTTGGCTTCGTTAGGAGTTTTCCTAAACGGAGGAGTCAAGATCCAGTGACAGCACCTGACTCTTTGCTTTCCCCCAAGGCCACACCTTTCCCACTTGGGAAACAGCTTTCGAAATATTTCTGCTGACGGTGTGCACATTGGCGGGCAACAGGCATCAAAATGGATATGAAACTGTAGCAATATGAAGACTTTTGTAAATAGCATTTCATAATGCCATAGTTGAATTGTGGGTGTTTCCTATAATGCTTTAGAATTTCAATTCTAATCCATTCACATATAACATGATCTTCAAAGAACTTGAAAATAATTATAAGCTACTGACAAATGTATTAGAAATGTTACAATGATTGCTCATTTGGAACTTCGGGGTACCCAATCCAAAAATTTTAAGAGATGGGATAGTAGTCAAAGAGCTTGGTACCACTATCAACAAACTCACTAGCCATGTGCCTGCTGACCTCAAAACAAATCTGTTCTATAAATTAAAGACCCTTATAAGAAGTCAAACCATTAGGTATTGTAAACAGTAGGAAACCTTCAACCCCAACCCTAACACATAGAACCCTTTAGAACCCTTGCAAATCTATTGCAATCAAACAACTTTCCTAGAAGCCTCAATCCTTAATTGATAAATATCTCTTCCTTTAGCAATCACTTAGAGGATATTGTTGATGTTATAATATCTACTCCAAATTATAATCTAGGCCATTGTGCCACATCTTAATGTCTAAGCATCAAAGTGTCTCAATTCTAAAGCTCCAAAAAACTCTCCTACTTTGCATTTTGAATTTCGATAATTGCACAATTGCAAAATGTTGAGCCCTCAACAAGCCCATAGTATGGGTTCTCCCTCTTTCTTTTGATGTTTTCTCCCTAGGATTCAAATAACTTTTATTTGTTTTCCATACCTTTTTTTATTGATCTAGTGATCTAAATTGGGTTGTGAATAATGATAATCATTCTAAACCTTCACCGCAACACCTTCAAGCATTTATGCTCCACTAGCCATTGGTACGTCTTATTGCATCAAGGTGTTTGTCATTGCTTCCTTTTCAAGTAACCAATCTTCCTCAATTGTCAATGACCCGATGACCTTGTCTTCCACAAACATATAAACAAACAACAACACCAAATGAAGACATTGGCACATAAATATGGGAAAAACACAGATATATATGTATTATGATGTAGTGGATGCCAAATAAAAATTGATACATCAAAGCCAATATTGAATCCTAAACCCTAATAGTTGTCCAATCAAGGACTCAAAAGTAAACAACCAATACAAAATGACATCAAAAATATAAATATATTTCATCACCATAAGTCATCTACAATGACAAATCTAGCAGCTAGCTATCTAATATCAACTCCCTCTCCCCCTTTTATGGAAGAAGATCATGGCTTGTTTGCCATTCGAAGTTCATGCATCATTTGTCCAATGTCGACTAGTACGTATAGCTGTATCAATTTAAATAGAAGGTGGTGTTGATGTTGCTAAATCACACTCCATGATGTCAAAGTCCTTTGTTGAAGATTGTGTAACTTTGGAAGATATTTTTCTTGTATTATTGATGTGTCATTGTTGTATTATTATTGTACTCCCTTTCAGGATATTATTATTGTAATCAATCATGTAAAGTACCTTGAAAGAATCAATGTAAACCCTATTAGTTGGGTCGGCCCAGAAGAATCCAAAAAGAACATATTATATTGTACCACAGTGAAGTCGGCCCTAGCAGTTAGGGAAGTCACTTGGAGAACAAATATAAATAGGGGAGGAGCTTCCCTCATTTGGATACATCACTCACTTAAGCAAGTTCGCTAGTGAGAGAAGAAGAAGAACAAGTTCGCTTGGGAGAAGAGTCGTTGCTTGGAAAAGACATCTCATTCTTGGGTTTTCTATCTTGTCTTATTCAAGGCATCTTTGTGTGGAAGACCACTTAGCTCTTGGACTGTACTAGAAGACATTGCTCTTACTAACGAAACTATATTGAAGAAGTTTGTTGGGTTTTCTTCCCTATTAGGGTTTCTCGGAGCAAAAACCTCTGTGTGCTTTTGTTTTGTTGCACTTGTCTTTCTTTCAATGATCCTATTGCATATGGTTATTATGTTATGGTGCAAATTCTTTGAAGATCTAATATAACCATTGTTAAAGCATAAAATTCTAACACGGTATCAGATCCATCCTGAAAGAAGTCATTGTGCAACCGTAACTAACAAAAGTTGGAAACTAGGGTTTCCTGTTCCGAGCACTTCTCTCCACAAATCAGTTTGAAAAGAAGGTCAAATCAACTTGCCCAAGGAGGGTGCATCTCCCTGTTGAGGCAAATTCCATATTTGAGGATTATCAATTTTGGCCCTAACACTACTACCAGGAAAACTAGGGCATCATATTTTTGGCAGTTTTGTCCACAGATCTGGAAGAAGAAGACCATTACTCAACTCGACTTGAGGAGGTGCATCTCTCTTTCAAATCAGATTTGCAAGATTCCAAAGTTGGAAAATTAGGGTTTCTCCTACAAACCATAGAACCAACCAGAAGTTGTTTTCCAGAAGGCATTGAAGCAAGCACTTGGTTGGAGCACTCTTATTGGTAAGCGCTATCTCTTTATTTCCATTTGTTGTTCTCATTTTATCAAAATGACAAACAATACCAAGCTTGAGGACAAGTTTGAAGGAGCTGATTGTTAGAAATTGCACTTTAATTCAATTATATTAGATCTTTAATCTAATACAATATGATCACTGAAATATAGACAAGCAAAGGAAAAAAGAAAGACACTAAGATTTTATCCTAGGAAACCACAAGGGAGAAAACCCAACAACTTCTTCTGTATAGATTTGTCACTTAGTACAATGTCGGACTGAGATAGAAAACCCAAAGATAAGATGTCTTTTGTTGCTTCTTCTTCTTCACCAACGAACTTGTCTTTCTCACTCTAGAAGTAAACTTGCTTGTACTTTCTGTGTGTCCAAATGAGGGAGGGCGCCTCCCTATTTATATTCTTCAGGTGGGTGACCTTTTGGTCCAACAGGGTCAACTTTAGGACCTTACTGGGCCAACTTCTCTTGTGGGAGACCATAAATACACTTTACATTATTCTCTTGGGGACTATTGTCTCGACTTACAATGGAGGCTTTGCCTAGACTTTTACATCACCAATTACATTAATGACATCTTCAATCAGAGGGAAAACATCCCCGGAAGGAGGTACAATAAAAGTACAATAAAATATAATAATAATAATACAAATAATACAATTAAGAATATCTTCCGAAGTTACATTTCAACAACACTCCCTCTTAACAAGGAAGGTATTCTTTCAACCCGATCATCACCACAACTGGACACAATATCTGGACATCATCATCATCGTCGGATCATTATCACTGGATAGTCATCATTGGATCATCATCACCATAACAGCTACAGCAACTCTCATCCCGTTGACCGTTGACTAGTGACATCTCTCGAATCTATACATCCTTAGAAGTTCTATAGAGCCAACCCCTTTTTATGCTGGATGTAGGCCTAGATCCCATCTAGGCCTTCATCATCATCTCTACGAGCAAGCCTTCAAGTAGGTACAACCCAGGTCCTCATTTTACATTGCCCAAGCAATAGCATGTGTGTCCTACTATCATCCAGTCGTATCTAGATCATCTCATTAACTCATATTCCTACATTACGTCCCCAGGACAACTTGTGTCTTCCACACCGTGGAGATCAACCCAGGATCATACACAACATCGTCCATATGGAAAGAATCCCAGGTGCATATCTCATGTCCACCAGACAACCTGCATCTCCCACCCAATGGGTACATCCCAAGAATATCTGCAATTTCCACCCAGTGGATACAACCCAGATGTATTACCTCTCTCTCTCAGTCAACATGTGTCTCCCACCTAGTGGGTACAACTCAGAAACATCTGCGTCTCCCACCTAGTGGGTACAACTATAACGTCCTCGACCCTCCGACCAGCGAAGAGGACGCTACCGATGCTGCTAGCTACTCGAGCAACTAGCCCTATGAACATACACACGATAAAAATTGAAATGCTTTGAACTAAAACATGCATACATTATTACCATACAGCGGAAGCAAAACCATACATTCAAGTAGTTAGCATGTTCATCATTTTCATTAAACAACAAATACAATTGTAGATATGAAATAGACAAGAATACTTATCTTATGAGGAAGCTCGTCCCGCAACCAGCTATGTCGCTGCAACGTTCCACCCAACCATAGGCCAGTGTGCTCCTTAACCTCTCAGCAACACTGCCACCCCCGAGCTGGGCATGATTCCCACAAGGAATAAGGAAACTAAGCAAGATCACACATAGCCAAGGATACCACAAAATTCAGCCAAGCCAACACAGTTGGGTTTATCAGGCTACCAGGGAGCTGGGAAAAGCTTCCTGCTAAGCTAGTGGGCTCACTGAAGAGCTAAGGACACCTACACCAAAACTAGCCTAACTTCTAGGACACCCACACACACCCAACACAAGGAATCAGTCCCTTCTCTGCTGCACAATCCCTCATGCCCTGACTTCCCTTCCAGTGCTATTCATGGGGTGTGGAGAAGAAAGCCAGCCCTCTAGCTCTGTCTATGAGGCTCCCAAACACACTAGGTTTATCAAGCAGACCAAACCTTCATTCCCACTCCAAAATTGTCCAAAGACCAACCACTACATACACACAGCAAAATCAAGCAATTCTCAACCCTGGGGAAGAAAAAGGGAAACATCACTGCAGCCAAAATGGTGATACCTAGCTCAGACCGAGAAAGACAATCCTAGAGTTGTTCTTGGCCCTAACGTGGCCAAAACAACCCAGCAACAACCCACACTCGTGGGGAAAAGATCAACCATGATTCCTTCACTGAAAACAGCGGGAAAGACACAGCCCGATCGAGAAGGGAATCAGACGTAATAGACTCTCAGCGTGGAGATGGATTCGTATACATAGACCCACAAAACTTGCAAAGTGACTACACACAGCAAAATCCAAAAAAAAAACAAGATTTCCACACAAGAAACTTCCATCCGTTTTTTAGAGAGAGCCCAACATGGATGTCTGGTGATGAGGAAAACGTCCAAGACCCAAAATCGTGAAAAATGAGAACCCACACAGCCAATTCGCGAAGGTAAGGCTACTCTCCCAGCTCTCTACGTGAGGACAAAATGAAAAATAGGGTCATCCCTTCTCCTCCTACCCACGTGAGGATGAATGAGCTCCCTGGTGAAGTGTGCGTGTGGGCAAGGACTGACAATCCTGCCACACACCACTTCCCATGCCATAACTACCCCCAACTAACATCAAAGGATTTAATTTGGTAGTTGAATGGGACAAGGAAAGGTGAGTAAGACCAAAGATAGGTGACAACTAAATGGGTTCACCTATTGACATCTGGCTTTTCCCTATTGGCCCCAAAGGTTAAATAATTCCCCCTCCTTATCCTTAGGAAAATCATGCCCTTTTCATTATGGTTGCATTGACATAGTTGGTTGGGGTTTATTTTAATTAAAATGCATATTTACATGGTGCCAAAATTATAATGTGCTGGCTAGCATGAATATACCCTCGGCAACGATTTTAATCGCCGGAATATAAAACGCTAAATCAATGGTGGGGATTTTGCCTTTAGCTCCACACCAGGATTAATTACAATATATACATCATATACATTTTTAATGCAAACGGGGTCAAAACCGAGGTGTTACAACAACCCAGATGTATTACGACTCTCTCAGTCAACCTGTGCCTTCGTACATGGAGATGCAACCTAGGAGCATCCTTTCGGACCACCTGTGTCTTCGTCCATGCAAATACAGCCCATACACATCCGAGATTCTTTATGACGACTCTCTCTCGATCAACCTACATCCTCGTACATGGAGATATAGCCCAGCAACGTCCTTTCGAACCACCTGCATCTTCGTCCATGCAGATACAGCCCAAGTGCATCTAAGATGCTTTATGACCCGTGTACCACCAGTGTCTTCGTACATGGAGATACAACCCAGGAGCATCCCAGGAGCATTACATCCTTTCGAACCACCTATGTCTTCGTCCATGCAGATACAACCCTAGTTCACCTACGTCTTTCAGACATGTCACATCACTCCCTCTTTCTAGGAACATCGATCTGGATAACACCAAGCTTCTCTCTAAAGTATTCGAACTTTGCTCTCTCTAACGTCTTGGTCAACACATCGGTTGTCTGCTCGTCAATCGCCTCATACTGGAGCTTCACTGCTCCTCTCTACACCATATCACACTAAGACGTTAGAGAGAGCAGAGGTCTGAGCTCTACTGTAGCCACTCCCTCTGAAGTGGAACATCATCCTCCCTCTGCATCTTGTACTCTCTGCATCGAGACATTCTGTACTAGAGTGACAGGTAGCCTCCTCTATTGTCGATCTTCTGTGTATCCAACTATGTCATCTCTCAAGGTCACTGGATACCAAGAACCTCCATCTCGATCTTTGTTGAAAGTTCCTCTTACACCCATCTATGAGCTTCTCGTCCTCTGTAGACTTCCATCTTCAACCTTGTAGAAAAGGTTGAGATCTCCATCACTCTAGGTGATCCTCAAGCTCGTCATGTAACTGTATGTGCTATCCTATGGGTGCCTTCTAAGCTCGTACAAAGCCTTCTTCAAATTGTGCACATGTGGTTCTCTATAGAGAGTGCCTAGTTCTGGAAGTTGTTCAATATGCGCTTCAACTTCACTGAAGAAGTGTGTCGTTAGATTCGAATCAAGCACTTAGTTTCACTTATTGTGTTTGTTTGTCTTTGACAGGAGGGGCGCACTAGGAAAACCAGATCTTCCACCAGGGATAAAAATAAGCTTTCAAGTTGACAATGTTGGACAAAGGGAAACATCTCATCACATCTCTCATTTCTTGGTAAGTTAAATTTCTTCCATCTTTTATTTTCCAGTAAATCCTTTCTCGGGCATAAATAAAATAATTAAACCCTCATTCTGTAGATCCATAGGTTCTGGTTTGCAACTGTAAACAAAGCTATAAACCCACCTTGGAAATAATTCAAAACTCTTAGATATAAATTTTCATGGCCATCGGACTCCATTTTCCCATACAAAACACTAGTCTTGCCTCTAGAGAAGGGACGCCCTCCTTGGGAAGTGGGTATCTTTCATTCCGTGAGCTGGGTTTTGCTAGAACCACTTTCATTTGTCTACCATTACATCTAGCAAATAATCCTTGTGTCCAATTTTACTTAATTTCACCTAGTTACACTTAGATCTAATTTCATGCTTTAAACCTTAGGGTAATTTAGGTCTTTTCATGTGGACACATGTTTTCTCTTAGTAATCACTTAAATCTCTAATTAACATTTATACTAAAATATTTAATCAAGTTTCCCTAAGCTATTTACTTGCCTTCGTCATTTTTAGGGATCTTGGTTATAGGGACGCCCCCTATGCTTAGCTCTTAGCTTGGTCTAAAGTGTCGGTAGCCTTAATCAGAGTGACAATTGAACTTATTTAGAGGTCTTGGATGTCGTAGGTCACAACTTTAGTAGCCTTTCCCCTCTGCCATCCTGGATAAGATCACGTTACGGGGAAACTACAAGAATTGTGATAACAAACCTACAAGAGAAGGATGATGAGACTTGTTTCGAAGAACAAGTGATGATTGTTCAGCAATAACCTTCAATCATACTAAGAAGTACAAAGCAAGGTTCATGTTTTTTTTCAGAAAGAGGGAGTCGATTGTGACAAGACGTTTGATCCAGTGGTCAGATACACTTGAATAAAAACTATTATAGCTTCAGTGATGGAAAGACCACCTTCTTGAATAGTGTAATCAAAGAAGAAGTGTATATCGAGCAACCTCTAGGATTCGAGACTCTCGACAGAGAATCACATGTGTAGAAGGCTTTGTACACACTCAGAAGGCACCCAAGGCATAGTATGCCAAGATAGAAAGTTATTTGATGCAGATTTCAACATTTTCTACAAGGTTGAAGATGGTTGCTACATGTAGATGACCTGCTGCTTACAAAAGATGAGATAACATAGATACACAGAAGATAAACAATCACCCAATGCAGAGAGTACAAGATGTTAAGATGTAGAGGGAGGATAATGCTCAGTTACTAAAGGAGCAGAAAACTCCACTTTAGAGGGATTGACTACAACACAAATTGTAGAAATAGATTGAGAGACATTATCACTAAGTCTCTATCTAAGGCAAGGGTTGTTTACCTCGGTATCTCAGAAATATGCTTAGGGTGATACCGGATGTGTCCCTTCACTGAGAGGGAGTAGATCTCAGAGTTCGAGAATCTTGGCATGATTCTTGGGCTTAGATGTGTGGCAGAGACCATATGAGATTTTCCTCAATCAAGAAAAATACACAGTTGAGATCTTGCAGAGATTCAAGATGATGGATTGTAAGCTCTTCTTCAGATTTGATGGATCTCATGATGTAAAGACAGATAATTAGATCCTTGATGTTCATGTACCTAGTTAGCTCCAAACTGGATAATGCTTTGCAGTGATTTCAAAGCATGAGATGAGGTACCTAAAAGGTACAACTGACTATGGACTCAAATATGTTTTGAATCATGAGATAAGACTACAAGGCTATGCTGATTCAGATTGGGGTGATAGTGTCATAAATCGAAAGAATACATCAAGATGTCGCTTCAATTTGGGATCATTTTTGATCTCATGGCTCAGCAAGAAGCAGACTAGTGTGGCACTCAGTACGGCCGAGGCACAGTATATAGCAGCATGTTCAGTTAGTAGCGAAGTTGTGTGGCTTCGAAAGTTGCTTGCAAGGTTGTTTGATCTTAAGTTGGAGGTGACTTGTATCATTTGTGACAACCAGAGTTTCATAAAGTTGTTCGTGAACCCCGTGTTTGATGACAAGTCCAAGCATATCTAGATCAAGTACCATTATATTTGAGATATGTTGTAGAAGGGAGTTGTAAAGCTCCAGTATATTGTGACAAACGAGCAGATAGATGATGTGGTGACCAAGCCTTTGCCAAAGGTAAAGTTTGAGCACTTCAGGGATAGGCTTGTGTAGTGCAGAACGACTTCCCTACCTGAGAGCAAGTGTTGAGTTACAAATGTGATTGTTATCCACCAAAATTGCTTTTAGTAGATTTCCAGTGAGCCACCAATGTTGTGAACAAGCACATGTTCATTAAAAATGCTCAGAGGTTCCATGGTTCATCAAGGCCAATTTTTGGCCCCTTTTTTAATAGTTATGTGTTTATACCCTGCAGGGATATATAATGAACAAAATAAACAGTAAATAAACATTAATGAATATTAATAATTAAATAACTAATACTTAATGAAGAGACACCTTGATGAAAGGTTATGACTCTTTACGAAAGGGCACCCAACATGGGTATTTATACAAGCATCATTCTCATTGTAATATCATCACTTATCTTATCAATCATATATTACATTACTTTTCCTTTCATGGATTATCTGCGATATCTACACTGGATATTTGTGTAAGAAAGATTTTGTCATTTCATTAGTATCAGAGCCGCATTTCTCTTTCCAATCTGTCGGCCACTATCAAATTGTTGTCACCTTTAATCGAGCTTGTGCTACTAAGTTATTCAGCAACCAAGAAATTGTCTGGTCTATGATAGGGAACTCTGTTCAAATCCTAGAACACTGAAAACTAGCCGTCACATGTACCCGAGAATTAAAGCATCATGCTCTTCTGGAGTGACTCCAATCAAAAATAATAAATAAAGAAATCTTGCCATCCAAATTACAGGTAGCAAGTTATCGATACAATATACGCGAATAGTCGTGCTCCTTGAAAAATGGCTACTCATATCTATTAAAGTTAAGCTAGTAAAGTATCTTTATAAAAGGTTTTAAGTGTAATTTTTCCATTACGTGGAATGAAAGGAAACAAATAAAAAGAAGTATACGGATATCTAAGAAAGGATATCTTATTAAAGTGATAAGAGGTAAAAGTTATAAAGTTATAAAATAAACTTATACTTTATAAAATTTATGAAACTTTTTTAAAAATAAAAATAGTTTTGTAAATAAAATAAAAATTATATATATATATATATATTTGAAAAAAAAAAGATCTAGTCAAAAAAGAGATTAAAAAAAAAAGATATTAAAAAAGAAAAGAAAAAAGAAAACGTCAAAGAAGTTATTAGCATATAAAAATAAAATGGAAATCAAGTCTTGGTAGATATTGATATTGAAGAAATTATGGATTCCATATATAGATCTAAAGTTTGGACTAAGTGTCCCTATTGCGAAATGGAATTCCAATATCCAACACTTTTTAAGAATGGCAATCGCTCCTGCCCAATATGTAGTAAATATTTTATCATGAAAGACGAGCAAGGTAACTCACAGTTGCAATTACATAAACTTGAAAGCGAATTATAATACAAGGAAAGTAATCAAAAATTACAATTCGAAAATGACAAGGAGAAGTATTTTAATGATTTAATAAATACCAAATTGAAAGATCGTATTCAGGATTCCACCAACCAAACCAAGGAATTTGAAATTGCAAGAAACAAATTCGATAAGGACAAACAAGAACAAGATGAAGAGATCTCTCGTCTAAGAGATCATAAGCAAAAATTGTTGCTTCAAATCAAGAAGACAAAGGATAAAACACATTGCAAGCAAATGTTAGAAGCGAAGATTCAAGATCTCCTGCAAAAATTACTGGAAAAGGACGAAGAATATCTCTCCTTGAAAACGGTTAACCAAGAACTAGAGGAACAAATCGAGAAGTTAAAAGAGTATAAACAATCGCAAGACGAAAGGTGCAAGAAGATTTAAAATAATGATAAGCTATTAGAGAACAAATTAGTTCAAATCTAGAAGGAAGCATCCAGACTATCCGAAAAACTAATTGCAGTTGAGGAAGAAGAAGCGATTACAAATTTAGTTCCCATCACAATTCAAAATGAAGTCAATCTAGCAGAAAAACAAGCAACAAGAACTCCTTACCAACACCCAAACTACAAAAAGCATTTTGACCAACAACAGGGTCAAAATGAACATAAACAAAGGATTTATAAATTCAGAAGCGAAAGAACACAAAATATGCAACCTAAGCAGAAAACGGGAAGATTTATCCAACAAGACGATCAACAATCACCTCCAATGAAAATAGATCTCGAATGGACCACATCACAAACGATGCAAAAAAAAATTCTTGGAGGTCGTATCTCATATCATCTAATTTCGTCAAGAGTCACAAGTACTAAAATAAAAGATCGAAAGTTGACATTACAAGCAAGAAATCAGACGTAAGCCTTGTCTTCAATAAAGCTTTGAGGACAAAGCTCCCCTCAAGGGGAAGACAATGTAATGAACAAAATAAATAGTAAATAAACATTAATGANAATGAAGAGACACCTTGATGAAAGGTTATGCCTCTTTACGAAAGGGCACCCAGCATGGGTATTTATACAAGCATCATTCTCATTGTAATATCATCACTTATCTTATCAATCATATATTACATTACTTTTTCTTTCATGGATTATCTACGTTATTTGCACTAGGCATTTGTGTAAGAACAATTTTGTTGTTTCAGGATATTGTAATAAATGTACTAAAATGGAAAACTTTTTGTAAAGGACTTGGCTTCCTAGGACTTATGCGTCAATCTGATCATTCCAAGGTATTTTTTCCCTTGTCAATAATGCAATGTTGAATAAGTGATGTATAATTTTCGAGTTTTTCATCGCTCCTCCAAAGCTGGAATGGTCGTCTTGGTGGTTAAACCCTAGGAGGTTTAAAGTTCATGTGTCAATGTATATAAGCATGCTAGACATTGCTTTGAGTCATTATGAACATGTACTAGGTCCCCCTTAAGTTATTTTTAAGTTCCGAAAAAAAAAAAACTTGCAAACTTAGGCCATTTTTAATGGTTTAAATGGGAAATTTCAAATTGTAATAAAAGTGTGATCGAAAGTCCGATTTTGGAGTGGGGATGCTCGTTTTCACACTCAGAGCGTTCTCTTTACCCTCATACTCACTTTTCCTAGGTTTCGGGTGATTAAATTATCACTTGGAGCATGTTTTCTTAATGAGGCATCAAAACATCAAATTAATGCTAAAAATGAAACAAATGACACAAAGGACAAAAGTGAGAAAGTCAACGAAGTCTTAATGGAATGATGTGGAAAGGGTAGCGATCTTTTCCTGAGTAAAGGGAGAATTGGACTATAGTTAAATGCGTCATTTTTTATGGAGATGTGGAGGCTAACAAATCACAACGAATAAAGGAGTCCTCCTTTTAAAGTTCACGATTTGCTTGTGTGGCATCATGTGTATGGTTTGATAGGCTCATGGATGAGGGTGCATCTCCTTATGGAGATGTGGCGCCTCTCCATTGAATCTAGATGTGGTGCTTTGTATCCTTTACTACTCTGAGAGATCACATGGTCAAAGTCAAAACAAGTCAATCCCTTTGAACCTAGCCTTGTTTTATTCACCCCGCCCAGCTTAGCATGGTAATCAGTTTTGTAAGTGAGCATATGACTAGGACTTTATGATGGATTATGAGGTTGTTTTTAATGCAAGTCTAGCTTTTATTTGTTATGATCACCACTATATATGTTACTGATGTTTTAAGTTGGGCTACTAATATAGATAATGGCGCACTATTAATCCCTTGTGCATAGAGAATCAATTATTTCATGGCTCAATCATTATTTTGATCAGTTTGACTTGGTTAAAGTCAGTTTGACCATGGTCAAGAGGTGGTCTCGGGCGATTTTGGATTTGATGGTTCGATTTTGTAATTTTGGCATCTATTGGTACCCACTACAAAGTCCCATGCTTCAATTGGCCATTATATGCTTCACTTCATGGACATTTTTATTTATTATTAGTTATTATGGCCATATTTTATATATTGGGCATGGCTGAGCTTACAGACTATTCTAGAGGTGGATTTGCGGGGTGTTGGTAGTCACCTGTAGTACATTGAGGTCTCTGATCTCATATATGCAATCAAATTGAGGATCTAGACAAAGGAAAAGAACAATATTAGCATTTTATTCACCCAGCAATGTTAATGGCATCTTAATTCAGTTATAAAGTGACCATAGCCTGCTCAAGTGATCTCAAGTTAAAACAAAACTGGAAGGAAATGGATGGGTGTAGACAATGAACAATGGAGCCAACACTAGCACGCTAGAGTATGGTGGGAATGACTACCTCTATTCTCCCTAGGGAGGGTAAAACCAATGAGTATAGATCGGGAACTTCCAAGTCTAAGTAGGGACATCAATACATAATACAAATACATCCAAGTCCATATATTTATGACCGCCAGATCATGACACTAAATGCTAGCATATGTCACAAAGATGAGTATAAGAGCAATGATAACCATACCACAATATAATAAATGTTGAGTCATAACCATGCAAATAATCCATCTGAACCATCATCTGTCCAATGAGAAAACACTAACACAAATCTAGGCATCACTAACTGCTCTACAAATGACTAAATGGCTACATCAGTCCTCAAATCTAAATGTCTTGAGACTCAGTCCTAACATGGGAGAGTATAATAGTCCACTAACAAAATAATGATCCGTCAAAACTGCTCATCTCAACATCTCATATGTAAGAGATCTGGCTGAAAAATGTACAGTATCTGAAAAATAGAATATGGTAGCCCGGCTACTATATATGTGATAACACAGCGGGTCTAGGCCTTAGTCATTTACTAGAGCCCAGAAGGCTTTCCAGGGCACCTTCTCTTGTAGGTTGGCTACTATCTTATGTAAATTGTGAAAGTTATTAAAAAGGTTAATGGTCAAAGGATGAGCACTCACTCTTTGTATAGTGTTCGGCTCATTGGTCCCCCCACAGGGTGAGATTAGCCTGCAAAGGCTGGGTTTTTGTCAGTACTGGAGCCCAGAAGGCTTCCAAGGCACCTGCCTTTGAAGGTTGACCTGTATTGCAAATTAAGTGCAAATGAAAACTTGTTAGAGTCTAAGGGAAGCATACCCAAGTACTTTACCGATCTGTGAGACACTTCCATCCCCTATTGTTATCTGTCATGCATATGTCACCTTGGTAGAATGTATTTGTTATCATTCAAATAGATCACTGAGTCAAAGTCAGTCAAAATTCATTCCCCTTTGCCTTAACCTTGTTCTTCCATCCTCACCCATCTGTAGCACATTGTTTACCCTTTGTAAGTATGGCAGGAACAAGCAGACTTCCAAAAGGTTCCAAGATTCTTCAAAAGCAAAGGTACATCTTATTATTATTATTATTATTATTTGTCACCATGATTATGAATAACTGATTCAAGTTGGGTTTTGATATACACCATTGGAGCATTTCTTACCTTGGATGGTTGCAGGATCATATTGTTACAGTACCTCATCTTGATTTTGGGTGCTTTGACCTGGTCAACCCAGTTGAACAAGTCAATCACGGTTCCCAAGGCAGTGACTCAATAAAAGTAACATGATCTATATTTGTTCCAGACATGCCCAGGACCAATACTGTATTCTTAATTTTGAGAGTTTGGCCCCAATTCTCCAGATAAGTGATTATTATCACTTAATTATTGGCCAAATGATCAAATTTTATTCCAGATGGCAGTATGATTGGTTCTCCTAGAGTAGAGCAGTGTTCCAGGGGGTATGAGTAGTCACTTATACCATTCTTCTATGTCTCCAGATCATCTAGAGCAGTCAGTTTGCACCCTGGATAGAGTTATGGTGGATTTATCAGTTTCCAGAGATTGTACCAACAAAAATGAACTAGAAAAATCATTGAAAAACTCATTTGGCCTCCTGGGTCAACGAAATGGCTTGGAAATTTGATAGATGATGTGTTTCAACATCCCGAACAGTCCTTCAGCAGTTTACAGTCAGCAGATATCCGGATTATTTTATTATGACTCAGCTAGTGAGGAAAACCCCCCAAGGGGCATCCCCTCTCATGGCTAATGATGTATTTCACTGTTATATTATATGGTTTGAAGTTGTAAAAGGGGCATAGGGTGAATTAAGCCCCTAGTGACCCCCTCCTATGTACTATCATGTCACAACTTATGTTATATTGTGACTTTGACTTAGGATAGGCGTCCTTGAGCAAAGTGCGCCCCCTCTTTGACTTACTCATTTGATCCATGTGATGATTTATGTATTGTTGATCTCCACCGTTGATGATGTTCTAATCTCAACAATTGGATGAAAAAGAAAGTTAGGGTTTTCATCTCTCTCAAACTATTTAAGAGAGGTGACACCCCCCCATTGTATTCATGAGCTTTGGCATCGGAATTTAATAAAGAGATTTTTACCTAGGATTATTCTTATGTTTATCTTGTGGATGGTCTGATGATCTGATGATTGGAATTGCTACTCTTCTATACTGAGCTTTATTCGGGATACATCTTGCATATTTTCTTTACCCATCCCATCTGCAGGAAAAGGAGGCACGCTAGGAGAGAGAGGGCGTTTTTTTGGGGCAACTCACCTTCGTCTCGGCTCCTGGGTGTTCGAATCAGGGAGTATCTTGTTCTTTATGATTTTTTATTCCTTACTTTTTCGTATTCTACAGATCTCGTTCGGTTGTCTGATCATTTGATTTTTCTCTGATCCGGCAGGTTGAAGGAGGCACTAGGGCGACTGGTTGTGGCACAATAACAACAAGATCTTCTTCGAATAAGTTCATTTCGACGGGAAAGCAGCATTCTTCATCATTTCTCAATGCATCTGCAAGATCCAGGTATGTCTAGCAGGTAAGTTCCTCTTCCTTTATTTTCCGTATCTTCACTGCTCATCATTCTATTATACTAAAACCCTCATTTCGTAGATCTATAGGTTCTAGCTTGCAGTGAGCTATAAAACTTAAAACCCACTTTGGAATAAGCATAAAACCCCTAAGTCTAAAGTTTCATCACAATCGGACTCCATTTACCCATCCAAAGCACTGACCTTCTACTTAGGGAAAAACGGCCCCCTTGGAGAAAGTGGGTATTTCACAAACCGCAAACTGGGTATTGTTGGTTTCAATTTCATTTGCCTAATCTTACATCCAGCAACAAATCCGAGTATCCAATTTCACTTAATTTTACCATTTTTCCCTAGATCCCAATTTTTCGCATAAAACCCTAGGGTAAATTTGGGGCTTTCCACCTCGATGCTCGAAATTTCTTGGTTATCGTTTTAAACATATTCTCCCTAAGGAGGGTAAAACCAATAAGTATGAATCAAGAACTTCCAGGTCTGTGTAGGGACATCAATACATAATATCATTACATCCAAGTCCACATATTTATATGACCGCCAGATCATGACCCTAAATGCTAATACATGTCACAAAAATGAGTTTAAGAGCAATGATAACCATAACACAAGATAATATAAACTGAGTCATAAACATGTAATAATCCATCTGAACCAACATCTATCCAATGAGAAAGCACTGATACAACTCTAGGCACTACTAACTGCTCTGCAACTGGCTAAATGGCTACATCAGTCCTCAAATCTGAGTGTCTTGAGACTCGGTCATGGCAATGGGAGAGTACTATAGTCCATCAATCAAATCATGATCCATCATAAATGCTCATCTCAGCATCTAATATGTAGGGGAGCTGGCTGAAAAATGTATTGGAATCTGAAAAATAGAATATGGTAGCCCGGCTACTATATATGAGATAACAGTGAGTGTTCTCTGAAATTTCACAAAATTGTTAGATATTTTCTTCAGTTAATTTTTGGTTGCAAGTTATTTTCCATGATGAACATTAGGCATGAGGATCGGTTGGATGGAGTATCCAACTACATTCCATGGAAGGTAAGAATTACTGTTGTTTTGAAAGAACTTAGGGTTTGGAGTTTTATTAACAGTGTCATGACCAAGCCAACAGATAAAGATGAGCTTGTGGAGTTTGAAGCTCTTGAAGTCGGAGCCCAGAGAATTATCTTGGATGGGGTTAAAGACCATCTCATACCACACTTAGCAGAAAAGAAAACTACTAAATATATGTGGGACACTTTGACCAAATTGTTCGAAGCAAAGAATGAAAATAGGAAGATGGCCCTAAAAGACAAGCTACACAGCATTAAAATGAAAAATGATGAGGGTGTATCCTCTTACTTGACTCGTGTTACACAAGTTAAGGACGAGTTGGCAGCAGTAGGAGAAACCATTCCTGATTCAAAATTGGTGAGAATAGCCCTGAAGGGCTTCACAAAGAAGTGGGAGGTTTTTGTCAAGTGTATTGTGGGCAGAGAAACTCTTCCAAGTTGGTCCAGATTGTGGGATGACTTCACCCAAGAAGAAATCCGAGATAGGGCACAGATTGGCCAAACTAGTGAGGATGCTGAGCAGAATGTGGCACTTGAAGCAAAATCCAAGAATAAGAAGAAGAAATATCTAAGTCAGATCAAATGCTTTCATTGTGGCAAGTTGGGACACTATGCCACAAAATGTCATGAGAAAAATATTGTGAAGACTGAAAGGGATGTAGCAGCATCTGCAGTTGTAGAAGAGTTTGCTACAAAGTTTGAGCAAGAGTTTTCTCTTGTCTCAATTGATTCCAGCATAGGGAGTTCCATATTTGAGCATGTCTGGGTTGTTGGCAGCAGTGCAACCAGACATATGACTGGAGTCTATGACTCTTTTCAGATGATCACAATGTCGAGGCCAGAACACTTCATTCAGACAGACATTGACAGTCCTCAAATTGCTATTCAAGAGGTTGGAAGTAGGAACTGTCAAGTTCCATCTAGACCTTAGAGAGATCCTGGAAGTTCGTGGAGTGTTATTTGTACCTGGGATGAGAGTGAGCCAACTCTCAGTCTCATCCTTTGAGGATGAAGGTTACGAGATGATGGTGAGATCTGGTCATATCTTCCTGTATCGGAGAGATGAGCCAATTGGTACCACCATCTTGTTAGGAGATCGCGGGGACAGATTATATGTCCTGAGAGAGCATGTTGTAGAAGCAGGAGCAGGAGCAGGAGGATGGCTGTCAGAGTCAGAGGATGATGATATTGCATTTGATAGCGATGAGGAGAGTGACTCTCTCCTGAGCACTGGCAAAAGACTCGGCCAGTCAAGTGATGGTGCAGTTGAGCAGGATGATGGGACTCAGGTTGAGTCTCAGATGTCAGAGTTTCAGTTCGAGATTGGGCATTTATTTCCGAAGTTGACTCCAGAGCAGGAGGGAGTTGTTGCAGGAGTCCGAGATGGAGACAATGTTGCAGACCTTCCTCGTTTGGAGGGAGTGTTGAAATTGTATCTCTGAAGGTCCTCCCATGTTTTTGGTGTGGGTGTGATGAGAGGATTTGAAAATTTTGTCCTTGTGTATTTATGTAACAAAGTGACGTTTATGTAAATAAAGTGAATGTGTTTTTATAACTTTATAAAAGTGGGTCTCACTTAAAAACGTATTTAATAATTAAAAGTGTTTAATTATTAAAAGTGAGATAAGTTGTGGACCCTCGATTTTGTAAAAATATCTTCAACCCTAGATTAGGTAGTTACTGAAGATAGTTACAAAATCTAAGTATAAAAACAATGAGAAAGGACAAATGAGGATATTCACCATCAAGAGAGGAAGAGAAGAAAATTGAAGACAAAGAAGAGGCCCCTAGCAAAGAAAGGGCACATTTCCCAAGAAGATGAGCAACACGCATCCCAAGACAGCCTAGAAGAAATCCGTACAGCAATCTGTCAGAGCCGTACAGCAGCACGTGTGGGCACAGTTTCCAAGATAACTGCTGGTGCATTTATTGCAGACTGACAAAACCGTACAGCAGAGGATTTTCTGGCACGTGTGGGCACAGAAATCGAGGAGGAAAAGTGTGCAGACCGTACAGTCTTTACAGCTCGTGTGGGCAGTCGTACAGTACTTTTCTGGCATGATTTTCGATGTAGTTTTTGCTGCTGTTCTGTTTTGTGAAATTTTGCTAGTGAGGGTTTAAAAGTAAGCAGAAATTTATTGTATCAAATTTCTGAGTTTTTATTCTTAAAGAAAAAATTTCTTCTAGGGTTTTCCCCAAGCAGTGGGGTTTTGCCCAGTCTTTTGACCAAAATTCATTGTGTCCATTTGCTTAAAATGTTTCAGTAGTTGACAGAAAAGTTGAAGTTCATTTTCAGCAATGTGGTTTTACTTTCAGAATTTTTAAAGTTAAAACCCTAGTGTCTGCAAAATGTTTGACAGAATGCATGAATGAACAGTTTCAGTATTAAGTCAAATTTCTTCACGTTGTTCACATGGGGCTGAAGGGCATGCCACAAACTGAAACGAAACCCAGTGAACTGTACCCCCAAAATAATGTAGGAGCGAGTGATCTCGATCTCCTCCCCTCTAAAAGGAAAATGAAGATCCAAAAGTAGCTCCTTCGACCCATTAAAGATCATGACCTTGGTTTTACGGTTACCTAGGTTGACCACTAACTAACGAACATCACAAAAAAGAGTCAATGCAGCTAGCTGTCTGTACAAACCCTCGGGAGATGAGGCCAAGAGGGTAACATCATCAGTGAAGAGAAGAATAGAGATCAAGACCTAATGGAGGAGGCATCCAACTCTAAGGAGACATCAAGAAGGCAGCAAATAATGACTTGAAACTCTACCACAGTTCTCCCTCTTTTCTTTTGAGATGGATGCATGGAGAGTTGTGCTGATATAACCTTTACCTTTCCTAAATACCTCAGATCTGAATGCTTTCATAAGGAAAACCTTTTAAATTTTGGTCGCTTCAATGTATTGTGTGCATGTATGATAAAAAGGGTTGCAAAACTTTCAGGACACCATCATCTAGAAACATTATTTCAGTAGTTTGGTACCTTTAACACAAAATACCTCATTTTAGTGCTGCTGCAACAGCATATCTTCTCCCACCATGCTCAGAACAGGCCCAGCAATAGGAAAACTGCTGTTTTAATGCTCAGAAGTTCCAAAAGATCACTGTCTTCATGCTGATATTCACCCAGAGTTCATGGAATGCACTCAGATTTGGTTTTCAGGGCTGAACACATGCATAAATGTTTCCCACAGGGACCTAGAAACGATGGAATTCACACCCAGAATTGCCAACTTGCTGCTTGTTGTCACTGCTTATCACTCCTTTGGCTGCCAAATGGCCAGAATGTCTCCTCCTAGCTTGCTTTATGGATGGGATGACTCATCAATCCATCAATAGTAGCTAGGGCATCATCAAATGATGTCACCCCCTTATTCAAGAGTGTGATCAAAATCATACATGGACACCGATACAAAATCAACTTGTTAATCAATATCATTTTTTAGCTTTAGCCCATTAACAAGAGAGTTTGCACATTTTAAACTAATTTTGACTGGTCTGTGTCAGAACATTATGGCAAAAGATCCAGTTTTTAAGCTATTGAACAAAGATAACATCTAGGTTGCGGACATGATCCACCAATTTATGGTAAACTAGTGAATTTTACATGCAAATATGAGAACAAAGCAATTTTAAATCTAGTGGGATTGAACTAGACACAGTGAACACTATATCGTACTTGAGCTTACCGGATCGTTTACTTGGCTTTGGTTTTTCATATCCTATTACCACACCATATATGTCAACTTTTTTATTTACAAGGGCAATGGCAGATTTTATTGGCAGATAATCATATAATTCTCCCCGCTCCATCTTATCCACAAGAATTTGGTGCCAAGTTCCTGCAAATTTGCATTGCATGAATTAAACTCATTGTCTCAGTTCTTGCATATCAGCTAAGCATGATATTTACTAGAACCAAAGCCTATATAAATATGCAATCAATAGAGATGAGAATGCAGAACACAAAACTAACAACCACGTAAAAAGTAAATGGACCAATGTAACAGTAAACCTTATGACAAAAAATAAGCCCGTATTCCACCAGAGGGAGTGACTAAATACCCCAATATGCTTGTTTATAGGACATTGTCAATAAACAACCTCCTTGAGAGAAGTGTTTATTATTAAATGACGCTCCTCCTAAGTTTCTCGTGTTATTTTCATAAAAATATCATTGACAAACTTTAAAATATTAAAAAAAATCTTAAAACATACTTTCAAAAGAGAAACTTGTTTTCATAAGACAATTATCACTGAAGAAATGAAATAGTTGAACTGAAACGAATAGAACATAGTTTTTTAATTCGACTACACTATTTTTCACACTAAGACAGTTATTATTGGTTTTTCAGCCAGGGACAGCATAAAATAAATAAGCATAGAGTTAACATAACATGAAACATTATTAGGCACAATGAAAAGAGAGAATATTCAAAGAAATATAGCAATGGGAGACAAAAGTTATTGTAGGCCTGATAGAGGAACTAATTAGGCTTGATTGTTATATATCATAAGAATATAAGTGAGTCACTTGATATGTCAGTGCCCTGTGACCATATTAATATTATTTTGTTAAGGTTAGAGGATTGGGTGGTTACACCACAATAACCAACCTAGGGTGCTATATAATATGTATTGAAGGCTGAGTAACTTGACAAGGAGGCATATGTATAGCGGGTAGTGTTATCACATATATAGTAGCCAGGCTACCATATTCTATTTTTCAGACACAGTACATTTTTCAGCCAGATCTCTTACATATGAGATGCTGAGATGAGCAGTTTTGCCGGATCATTATTGTATTTGTGGACTATTGTACTCTCCCATGTCAGGACTGAATCTTAGAACACTCAGATTTGAGGACCGATGTAGCCATTTAGTCATTACAGAGCAGTAATTGATGCTCAGTTTTATATCAGTGCTTTCTCATTGGACAGATGATGTTTCAGATGGATTATATGCATGATTATGACTCAGCTTTTTATATTTTGTTATGGTTATCATTGCTCTCATACTCATTTTGGTGACATGTATTAACATGTGGTGTCATGATCTGGCGGTCATAATTGTATGGACTTGGATGTATTTGTATTTATGTATTGATGTCCCTACTCTGACTTTGAAGTTCCTGATCTATACTCATTGGTTTTACCCTACCTAGGGAGAATAGAGGTAGTCATTCCCACTAGTGTTTTGGCTTGCTAGTGTTGGCTTCATCATTCACTATCTCCACCCATCCATTACCTTCCAGCTTAGTTTTCAACCCAACTGACTTCTTGACTTATGGCATGGAGGACCTTTTCCCCCACTACAACCTTTGTTGGACAAGCCTCCCTGTTTATATTGTGTCTCGGCTCTGAGTTGGTGACAAAACTTGCCTTTGGTGAGTTGGATTGTATGCCTAAATCATTCTGGTCGGTTGTCCCGATGTTTGGCACTGTGCAGAACTCCCCCTGGTCACTTGAGATGTTGTTGGCTAAAACTGAAAGCTCATGTACTGCTTGTATTGGAAATATTATATATGCGCCCATGGAAAATGAAAATGCTAAAACTGTGTTTCTTAACATATAAGAAAAGGTCCAAAAAAGCAATGGTTAAAAATATGCTATATCCAAATATTGTTGACCTTATAAATATAAATATGTCCCGGATGAAAGCTGCGATTAGCTGTGCTTTTAAGCATTGGTGAAGTCCCAAAGGGTCATATAGGCCAAAAAGGCCATGGAAATAAAATTGACGATCCTAATGAAACTGGATCAAGCTTGATATAGTCATGATGCCTAAGTTGAATAAGCACTCTCTAAACAACTCAACCATTTGTGAGGCACTGCCATTCCCTGTGTTGTTGTTTGTCCGGCATTGGTTATAGTGAGTATTCCCCTTCCATATGCAAAGTGTCATGATGTTAAGTAGGAAGTCATCATTTGCCTTAGCCTTGTCAATTTCATCCTTCACCCTTCACTAGCAAATTGACTACAACTATGAAGTGAGTATAGTCCTGAAAGTCTAAGTCTGAGTAATAATAAATAAATCCTTATATATGTATTGGTTGGTGTACCGCCAGTACATAAATGACTGCTACTTGTTGTGATTGTTGCTTGAATGAGTTGTAGAGCATGTCTTAGCCTTATAACACTTGTAGCAGATGGATGATAGTCTGAGTGATTATTGGTGTCTGATCATTTGCAGATGGTTATATTGTTTATTGGATATGGTTGATGATCAAGTAGAGACCTGTGAGGGGTATGAGAATATACCTTAGATGGATTGGGACTCTCTGAGTCTAATGAGATAGTTTATTTCCAGTTCCGGGCACTTGCAGATATGATCAGGCTCATTCTACCTTTCTGATGCAGTTTTTCTTCACAGGTTGATATGTCTGAGCAGGGAGTTGTTTTAGTTGGATTTCCTAGGGCATTGTATGGGCATAGGGGGTGCAACCACTTGTTTGTACCATAGTACCCCCATCCCAGAGAGCCTGGTGGGCTTAGTTTGAGAATGCAGGCACCCTAGGAGGTTGTTTTGGCAGGTTCACGTTTCCCGAGGCAGATTAAAAAATTATTAAACGGCTATTGAAGAAATCGATTTGGGCTACCAAGGCAAGGAAATGACATGCGATGAGTCATAATGATGAGAGTGATGTCCTCCACACCTTCTCCAGCAGTTGCAACCCTTGATTGGGCCCACACTTATTTTTGGGCAATTTTTTATATTATTTTATGGAGCTTTTGGGAGGCTCACGATTTCCTCAAGGAGGCACAAAGTCAAAGAATTAAAATATTATTTTATTTTATTGTGCCATGGGTACACCCAAAGGGAGTTAGTCAACACTCCATGGACCCACCATGTGCTTCAATTATTTCTTGTTGAGTGGGGTACCCTCTTTATGGGTGATTTAGCCCGCTTTGGTACTTTATGGTTATATTGATCCATGTATTGTATGTTGAGCTCATCTCAGCCATTGATTAGAATATTTTATCTTTTAATCTTAGCCACTCGTTTTGAAAGTGGTTAGGATTCGGTTATGATTGTGGTTCTCTCATTTCTATTTAAAGGAGAGAGCTTCTCATTTGTAAGGGGCCTTTGGCTCTTGGATCTGAATAATAGAAAGATTTTTCCGTGGGTATTTTCTGGATCTGCTTTGCATCTAATGTTCTCAAATGGTGATTGGATAGTCTTCTGCTTCCTAGCATTGTGGAAATTCATGTGAGATCTATATTTTTTCCGCTATCATTGTCTTGTCTACAGGACGACGTTTTGGTTTGAGCGTTTTTGCAGGGGGACCTCAACTCGTTCGGTTATCTTCGTCTTGGATCAGGGGGTTTTCATTAGTGTCATTGTGATCTATGATTACTTCTTTTTACTTTCCTATAGCATTTAGTTTCTTTATCTTGTCTTAGAAAATCTGATATTGTTGACGTTTGCTCATGCAGGGTAGGGGGCGCATTGGTGGCTTGGGGCTTACATCCGTCATAGTAATCACGTGGATCTTCCAGAATTGATCGGGATAGCAAGGATCATCACTGTTAAGACTTCTACAAGCATTTCCAGGTACGATCCAACAGATAATTCTCTTCTCTTTAACAGATCTAAATCCATTGTACCTGTTTTCCTTCCATTTTTCTGAAAATCCTTAAAATACTAAAAAACCCCTAAAAAATACTAAATCTGGGAACCGTCCGATCTTTGGCCAAACCACTGATGGGTTTCATAGATCGAGCCTCCCCCTCACTGAATCTACTGCAACACTGGTCAAATTCCTGATGGTTTGACCTAGATCTAAATTTTAGTCAGAAAACTGCATAGCACACCCACTGAAAATTTGACCTACTAGGGTTTTGACTTTTTCTGATTTCTGACTTCATAGACTGATAGATCGAGTCTCACACAGTCCAAATCACCCCCAACGCTGTCCAAATTCATGACAGTGTGACCTAGATCTAAGTTTTAGACTAAAAACAACCCTAGCGTCATCATTGAAAAACTGGACCTTTCCGGAGTTTATTGTTTCCGAAATCTGACAGGCTAGGCTAATAGATCAGGTCTTGAGCACTCCAGAACACCCCTAACGCTGAGCTAGATCCATCCTTCTTGCCCTAGATTTGAAAAAATCAGTTTTTCACCCTCTCGGCCTCAATCATCAACTTTGACTTTTTCAGGATCTGACTTTTTCCAAATTTCTCTGAACCAAGTGTGTCGATCAGCCCCTCCTGGTCCCATTTCACCTTCAACACTGAACTGGTTGTTTGCTGGTGGCCTCAGATCTACAGATCTGTCTCATCCAACCCTAGCGCTAGCCTTCCTTCACTGAATTTCTGCCCAAACTAAGCCATCCGGACCAAAATACTTATCTGGGTCCACAGATCAGGGTCTACCCTAGGTGGGTTCACCTCAACGCTGGGTGCATACTGACTCCATTACCCAATGCATGAAAGGCACTGATCTCCCATCCCTAGCGCTAGCCCTGAATTGACCTTTTCCCCTTAAAATTGGTTGTTCCTTGATGACTCAAACAATCACACATGTTCACCTTTTTTCATTGAGTCTGTCAGCCATGTACTAGATAGTCCCGACTATTTTCCTGCCCATCCTACCTTGATATTTTTCCCAAGGCAGAGATCATCTTCTTTAGTTGCTAGTACCAAAACCCTAGATCTAACCATTTCCCCCAAAGGTCATCCGGTTACTGCTTTGGATCAACCAATATACTGCTGAAGTCCTGATCCATCTACTGAATCCTACTGTAGATCTAGAGTTTCTGAACACCTTACATCTTACGTACCTCAAAGTTTGTTTTGATCTAATCTAGTGTCTAGGTTTGATCTCTCCTATTGGGAGCAGATCTGAGTCTCCCCCATTGTTGTCTTCGACTCAGACAACATAAAGCGAACAATGCCTTGATTGGTGTGACAACCATCTCTTTGGGAGTCTAGGCAGTCTGGGTTCCACCTCCTTAGTTGCTTGTTCCTCTACCATCCATCCTGGATCCATCTTGCACAGGCAGCTACAAGGTTGGTGATAACAGGTAGCATACCTCAGGATCTCACATGACATTTATTATGCTTTCCACTTATGTTTCTTTAATACTATTATTATGTTCACTATTATTCAATGTTCCCCCAAGTTTTCGGGACGGGGGGACGCAGGAGCGGGGAAACGCACATTCGGGACGCGTGGAGACCACCCCCAAATTTAGGGATATTCGGGGGGGACGTGGGGACGTCTCTAAAATTATGAAAATAAAAATAAAATATCAAAAATATTAATTCATTTGATGTATATTAATGATTGTGCAATGTAAATAGTAAATATATCAGTTTATTTTCTAAGTAGTACCAAGTAGGAATTGTAAAATGTGAAAATAATGGGAAAATATTAAAAAAAAAATCAAAGGGGCATGGTTGGGGAGGGAAAGTTTCGCCCAAGAGTTTCCAAGTCCCTGGGACGCAAGAAACGTGAAAACGCGTCCCCGACCCTGTGAGACGCATCCCAGTGGAACACTGCTATTATTTATGTACCCATATGAAATCCTACATCGTATTAGTGTGGATTACAACAAGAGGATGTATGCCACAGCCCAGCAACACTCCTGGAATGTGCCCTCAACGGCTACAATCAAACTATCCTCCCTGTCACAACCCGCGGGTCTGCCACCTACAGCACCAGTCACAAGAGATCTCCCTATGTCCTCGGCTAAGAGCACTCCACCAACACCATAGCCATGTTGAACCTGTCATTGCCCAACTCTCTTATCAAACCACGCCCTAAAGAGAAGTGCGCATCACAAGTCTCCTGACACGACCACGTGTTTGCCTTCTTGCAGCTCCTCACACTCTGCCTCCCTAGTCTCAGTTCGTTTCGTCGCCCTAGAGCACCACAGATAACCTCCTCCCAATCTACGCCTCTCCCAAGGCAAGTGTGCCCCCATAAGGCAAGAGCACCTCCTAAGGCAAATGCACCTACTAAGACTTCTGCCTTCCTCTTGTGCGCCTTTTAAGTTCTAGAGGAGGAGTGCACCTCTTGGAGAAGAGATGAGTGAGCTTGTGTTGTGTTGTGTGAGGAGCTTGGAGCTCCCTTTATTTATGACTCCAAAGGTACTAAGGGGTACGACAAGGGTCACAACCCTTTGGTCTTGCCTCTTCAAATGTTGATCCGACTTGCTTCTTTTCTCCAATGTACCTAAGTGTGGGCTTTGCACCCCACCACTTGGGCTTCCTTCTCGACATACTTGAGTTGACTCTCATGCCTCAAGCCAACTTCAAACTGATGTAGTCACGTTCTCTCATCGTGGGCTTCCAACTCAAGGTGGCTCTAACTTCTCAAGTCATGGTCCCTACCGATCCAATGTGATGGGCTTCCTGCCTAATCTACTCAATCCACTCATGTCGGATGTGCTCATGGGTATGAGCATGCCTTTCCAAGACCAAGCAAGGTGTCCACCTCTTCCTGATCATAGTGTCTCCAACTGAACGATGGCCTCATCGACGGGGTAATGCGCCCAACTCTTGCATCTATTTTCGTCGTGCCACCAAATGAGATCTCCACCGTGGGTGAGAGAGGCGCCCAAAGTCTTCTCTAGCCAAGGGTGTGACATCCTCCCCCACTCCAAGTTGTTACCATCCTCGACAACGTCTCCAAAAACACTCTATTGTCCACAAATCGCTCTGACACTATCACTACTGCAACCGAGTCTTCCAAATAACTCTCTATAACTGCCCAGTTGTCGTACCCATCCCAACCTACTATTCCTTTAGTACTTTGACATTTTTTTCATGACTCCGCACATCAGTACCTCCCAAGTTCCGAACTAGTTGGGTAGCTAATCCAACCATTGCACTCAATTTTTTGAGGATGCACTTCCTCATGCCCAAATCTGTCTTTTCCTTCCGCACTGCAGTCATCTCGTGCAACTCTGTTGAACCAAGGTAAGGTCACCACCTCTACCCTACTCCCAACAAAATGCCTTCTATGATTCAACAAGTAACCAAGGTACCACTTCATGTTCCCTTCTCATACCTTCAGCATCTTCTCAATTAAACTTTCTAAGGCACCGGCCACTAGGCACCCATGGCCTCATTGCCTGCACCAAAGGCTAACCAAGGTACCACTTCATGTTCCCTTCTCGTGCCTTCAACATCTTCTCAATTAAACTTTCTAAGGCACCGATCACTAGGCACCCATGGCCTCATTGCCTGCACCAAAGGCAGTGAGCCAATCATGCTCACTGTCATCTTGGGTAAGTTGGCAAGTTACTCCCAAGGCCACTGCCCCAAGTTTCCCAACTGTCTACTCACCTATCTTGCGCCTGCTACTCAATTCCATTCGCAAGTCATGGTTTGTAAGTGATACCAACTTCTCAAGAGGCACTTGGTAATTTGCACCATATGTCCACTTGCAAGCATTCGTGTGCTCAAGACTCAATGGTTCCTCATGCAACTGATCTCTTCATTTATGTTTGTTCACACAACTCGTCGCCTTTCATTTATGTAAGGTCGCCTTTCTAGCCTCAAACCTCCACAAAGGGACTATTGTCACCCCCGTCATCTATTGCTTCCCTTCAACTTTGCTTCACAAGTCTTCAAGGTCTACAACATGTCACTCTCAACATGCCAAGCTTCATGAGGTAGAAGTATGCACAACCTGTGTATGAACATTCCTACATAGTTCGCTTCTAGTTTCACAACATTCCAACGATTTTTGGTATTTTGGGTTATTATTGGGCATATTTTAATTAAATACCTTGGAAGTGTTATTTGGAGCGTGTTATCTGAGAGAAAACCCTCGTGCAGTAGCTCGTTAGAACCGAAACAAAAATATCTAAAGGATGGGATGACTAAATGGAGACTTTTGGCACCTGAGAATATGCCTTAGAGCCAATTAATTACTTTACAGCATTAAAAAGAGTTAAATAATAGTTATGAAGTGATATTAATAAAGTGAAAGTGACTTATGAAGTTAATTTATTAAAATAAAGAGGAGATAACTTTCGTAAAATTTAATAGGGAAAAAGGTAAAAAGGGTGGCAAAAAAGAGGAGAATGAAATAAAAGGGAGAAAAAGAAGAAGTTGAGCTCATTCACGTACATTCACTTTGGAGAAAGAAACCCTTAGAGACACTTTGAGCTTTGGAGGCTAGGTTTTGCAGAACCCTTGCTTGTTGAGACTGGTTTCGGGGTTGAAAGATTCCTCCCTAGCTAGTGAAAGAGGATAAATCATTCAGATCTCTCACATGTGCTTCATTGTCGAATGTTGGATTTAGTATTTACACCTTGGTCTTAAGATCTGAGTTTTTGAAGGAGTTTCCAGTGGATATGATGGAGGGCACAGCCACTTCTTAGATCTTTGGTTGTTTCAAGGAAGGTGCAATTGGTACAAACTGACAGCGATTGATATGGAGAGCGTACTCATCCCATGGGGTTCTGCTGCTAAAAGAGGCGCACTTGCATAGTTGCCAATGGTGGTTGTGACGAACGCACTACAAAGGGAGATTACTGCCTAGTCTGGCGTATCTGAAGGAGGTTTTCCTCACTGTTAGTGTTACTACCATTCCTCATTCAGTTGCCTTCCAGTGCCTTGAGAAGTTGCGCGCACATATTCATGGTGTTCTGAGTTTATGTCGGCGAATCTTACCATTGCAACGAAGATATTATTGTATCTCCTCTCACGGCCATCAATGTCAACACAAACAGAGAGTATTTAGCCCATAAACAAGCAATTGTTGGTTGTAAGGAGATAGCGCACTGCTACTTACAGCCACAGGAAGGATCATGGGCAATTTCTCTTCATTATGTTGGTCAAGGGTTTGAGTTTCTTGGTTCTAAGGGATATCATTTCTATGTTGCACGTTATTATGAAGTCTGGAGCTGATTGGAAGGTGTCTTTCCTATACACGTGGACCTAGGGAGGAAGGGTCTTCATATCTTGTCTGTAGTAAAACTAAATAGTTTAGTAACTTAGTTAGTAATTTGTTATTTATTAATTAACGACTTGATAGGTCACATCATTTAATGGTGACCCTTTTTTTTATTTGTAAAGCCGCATTGCACTCCTTGTCAAAAGCATCAAATCAATAAATAAAATATATCTTTTGAAATTTCCATTCCAAGTTGGTATCAGAGCTTAGCAATCTCCATCTCGACGTTATTCATTCTCCACACCAGCCCATTCACTTCTCTCCCATCTCTTCCATGCATCCACTCCTCTCTTGCCTCCGCCGCATCCCTCTTCACTCCCTCTTCACTCCAAAAAATATATAATATTAAATAATAATAGTAATAATAATATTATTTATTATTATTTAAATATTAAATTTATTTTTTTAAATCTTTTTGAGAACTATTAAAGTTATTTTGTTTGCATATAATAATATTATTAATAATTATTATTATTGTAATTAAATATTTAATAGTTAACCTATCCCCAATCCAAAATTAGCAACATGAATACAAGAAATACGAAGAGAAACCCTCCGGAGAACAAGGATGCATCCATAAAGTCGGAAGATGATCCAGTTCAAAAGATACTGGAAAATCTTGAGCAAAAAGATGAGGACATTCGCGACCTAAAGCTCGAAATTCTCTCACTGAGAGACCAAGTTAAAGGAGGCAATAACTCACATATAGGCCCAACACACAACGTCATTCACAAGGTCAAGATTGATTTACCAAAGTATGATGGCGAAAATAATCGAGACGGGATTCAATGAATCAGCAAAATCGAAAAATATTTTGAAATGTACAATATCTATGGTGATGATGTCAAATTGAATGTTGCATCAATGTACATGGATAAAACCGCTTGTAACTGGTTCTTATGGTGGGACTCAGCAATGAAGGGAGGAAGACTCGTTAGAGACTGGGACACCTTCAAGAAAAATTTCTTTAAACAATTTCAAGACATGGAAGAAGCCGAAATCTACAGCAAGCTCACTCGTTTACAACAAGAAGGAACTGTGGATGAATATTTTAGCAATCTATTGGTCTTGGCCACTCGTGTCCAAGATATAACTGAAGAACGACTCCTGCAAATTGCCATTGGTGGGCTAAAACAGAGTATTCAAAGCGAGATAAAATTATTAGACATCAAAGACATGGAACAAGCCCGTCAAAAAGCAAAATTAATTGAAGAAAAGAAAAAATCACAACGTTCGTCGGTTTATATACCACCCCACCTAAGAGCAAATGGGTAAAAGGACGACAATCCATGTCGAAAGTGTAATGCCCCTAATTGGCGTCCAGAAAATAAGTGTAAAAATAAGAATCTATTCTTGTGCGAAAAAAGTAATATGGGTGACAATATTGATGAAGAATCAAGCGACACACCTTCCTCCGACACAAAGTCAGATAGTGATGAGACTGGCAAAGAGGAGGCTAAATCACACCAACGCTCTCAGTGCCTGCAATGATAAGTATTTCTCAACCCAAAACCCTCAAATTGTTTGGCCATATCAAAAACACTAAGGTGACGATGTTGGTCGATAGTGGGAGTACACACAACTTCATAGACTCTAGGGTAGCAAAACAGTTAAACATATTCATCTACCCTATCGCCAGCTTCCAAGTATCGATACCAAGAAACAAGACCACACCGTGTGACGATAAATGCCATAAAGGAGAACTAGCTATAAAGGACTACAAGCTAAGATCGCCAATGTATGTTATCACAATCGGAGGGGTTGACATTGTTTTAGGTGCACAATGGTTGGAAACGTTGGAGACAGTCAGATTAAACTTACGAGAACAATTTATAAGGTTCTATGAAAATGGGAGGAAATATAAGTTTTACAGTATTAACTGCCCCCCTCCCCAAATTGTCTCATCCAATAAAATGGAAAAGGTGATAAAAAGGGAGCTCAAGCCTTCTTCTTACACTGCTATGCTATGGAAAGAACAGCTGACGAAAGACAAAATATTGACCCACGTGAATTAGAACAACTCCTAGGGGAACATAGTGACATCTTCCAAAACCCTCCTCATGGTCTCTTGCCCCCACGTTCTAGGGATCACATCATCGAGTTGATGCCAAGATCAGCTCCAATTAGAAAAAAGTCATACAGACAATCTCACGGGAACAAGTCATATAGTAGCCGGGATGGAGTAGTTATGGATGTCTGCCCGGAGCCTACTAGGGCAGGCTATGAAGTTCCGATGGCTAAAGGCTGAGGATAGCAGCCTGTGAGAGCTGCCCGAACCTTGTACCAGACTGCCCGGAGAGAGATCAGAGCTGCCCGATCTCTATTGGGCCTCCCCGAAGGTGGATCTGATCTGCCCGAGGCTTGAAACGATGGGCTGAGAGGGTTTGCAGACTAGCCGTGAAGTCTACAGCTGCCTGTGAAAATATCCAAGCCTGCCCAGAAGTGAAATGAAGCTATCGGTGAGGAGTGTTGTAGGTACCATGAGGGTTAGGTGTTTCCCTAACTCATGACGAGGACGAAGATGTTGTTGTCGTAAGAGTAACCCTAAGCCTTGCTTAGGGTTATGTTGTAGAAGATGAAGAATACCCTAGCTCATTCTGGGATGGCCGTGAAATAGAAGAGAGAAACCCTAACAGATTTAGGGTTTTCTGCTAGTTGCCAATCAAAAGATGAAGATGCCTTCTTGCTGTAGATGATGCCCCAGTAGTGTGGAATATAAGACTGCTGCAAATGATCTCAAAACCCTAGATTAGGGTTGATCAAGAGTGGATGCCCTAGCTAGAAGCCTCCATGCTAGGGAATAACCACTAGAACTTTCTTCTCCTCTAAGATAAGCAAAAATCTTCCTTTGAGAATAGCAGAGGATCTTGAGCAAATGTGTGTAATAATGAGAAGTCTTGATCTTCTTTTATAGCCTTTAGTCACCTGTAAGTGGACCAAAATTAGGAAAGATAAAATAATAATATTTTATTCTTGTCCTAATTTCACTTTTACCTTTTTACCAAAAAGGTCCTTTAATGTATTTTTGACTTTTACCAAAAGTCCTTATTTATCTTTGACTTTCACCTGTGGTCCTTTTCTTATAGTCCAAAAGTCCTTATGTATTTTTTACTATTGACTTTAGCCTTTTTCCAAGTGCCCCTGTGGTCCTTTTAATTCCAAAAGTACATCATAAACCAAGATAGTTACTAATGCTTTTATCTCACACTCTGTGTGACACCTAGATTTGGTACTAGGGTAACTTAACCAAGGGTAGCTAATCCTTGGAGAAGTACACAAAGCCCATAGATCAAGGGTCAAAGTGTCAGACATGCCTAAACCCACTCTAGGGCTTACAATGCCTTCCTAGTAACAGACCAGGTGCCTCAGCCATGGGCTGCATAATTTGACCCTAGGTCAAATACTTGGTAACAGACCAAGTGCCTCCATTCTCCCAGTGAATGGCTACTCAGAACTAAGCTGATTCTACCAGTACTAGACTAGTCCACATCGTGGTCACGGACCAGATGTCTACCATTCAACAGAATGGTCACTCAACACTGAGTTGAGTCTGTTATCCACTTATTTGTACCATAGTTGGATTAGCTGAGGAGCCGCCAATTGACAAACATGATAAATGTTTGATTCCAGTGTATCAGATGATTCGCCTTTGTGTCTAGCCAGTTTTGGCTAGTCAGTTTTTGTTTTGAATAATTTTGACCATGGCCCCGCGGGGTTTGTAATAAAATGTGCTAGTAGGGTATTTTGAGTGGTTCGGTCTCCTAAGACGTAGAATCTCAAATAAGGTATTCCAAGGAGTTTTTTGCCCATGACAATTATATTTTGCCTATAGCCAAGTATAATTGACAAGGTTTTCTCCCGCTTCCTCCAAAGCTGGAATGCCCGATTTTGAATTCTGGGCCTTGGGGGTTATTAGAGCCCAACTGAGTATATATAGACCTACTAGACATTGTTAGAATAGAGCATGGTCATGTCCTAAGTCACTAGGACCCTCAGAAAAAATTTGAAAAGATTTTTACCGGACGCGTCAAATTTTTATTTTTTAATTTTTTTAATTTTTTAATTTTTCCTAAGTTTTTAATTAAATTTTTCCATAATTTAAATGGAAAAATTCAATTTGTAATAAGTCAGCCATCCGGGGTCCGTTTGCAGTGATTGAAGGCTCTAACCTTAAGTCAAAAATCATTCATGATCATCCAACCAGCTAGCACCAAGTTTCAGAAGTTCATTCAGCCTCATAATTAATAATTTCTTAAAAAAGTCATTTACGAAGAAATTATTAATTAGAATATTAAAAATGAATATTTTGGAGAAAATAAAAAACTCTCCAAAATAAACCAAATTGAATAAAATAAAAGGCTAAATGACATGGCACAGAGCATTTATGATGATTCCAATCAATATCGGTCAGTTTCAGATCAAGTATCGGAGTGTAGCAGTTGAACTATCAATCAGAAATTTGCCCTCTTTGGTCAAATCCATTTTTGGTTGAAGTGTGGGTTATCTATTGGTTGGGTGATCATTATGAGGGAGGATGAGCCACCTCACCCCCCTTCATTACTCTAGCACTCAGTTGTAGCTCAGTTCAACTCCAAATCATCGTGCCGAGCTCATTCAATTACTCTGGTGTTACTCTTAATTTGGTTTTAGGGTTTTAGCCTTCTCTCTTTGTATAAATAGAGGCTCTTTGAGCTCTATTAGGTGGGACTTTTGTAGCAGAGTTACTCTGAGAAAATTGTATCAAGAATTTGCTTTAATTTGTTAATAAAGATCAGACTTTGGAGGTCCATGAGCTCTTGGATGTGGTAGTTCTTTGCAATTGGTTGAGGTGATATTGTCTCTAACCCCTATTTCTTAATGCTTATGTGAGATTAAATTGTTTATTTGTTAGCTCAAGAGGGCCATTGTTGGCACAGTAGAACAATCATTTGTAGTTCAACTTGATTGTTTATGCAAAGTAGATTAGTAATTTTGATGGACATGAGTAATCAGTATATACGTAATGTTGATCATAATTCAATTTTCTTAGCATACTAGCATATATTTTGATCTCACGTTTTGTGTTAAGTTGTAGTGTGTTTTCAGGCTTCACAGGTTGAAGAAGGGTGTGAGCTCAACTGCTTCTATCTCAGGCTTCAAGCAACCTTTTTGATCTAACACTTTCATTGCAAGACCTACAGAGATCTTCTTCTTCAAAATACAAAAAGAAAGCTAGGAGTCTAACTCTCTCTCTTGGGTTCCATCCATAAATTAAAATACTTTCTTGGTTACTGAACTTCCTTCCTCTAGTTCTCCCTTTGCTCCTTGACTTCTTTTGTTTCCTTGCTTGCTAGCCGCTTTCCTCTTTGCTTTGTTTGTCTTTTTTCACTCTTTCTTCTTCGCTGCCCCGTTTTTTGCCTTAGTTCACCACTCCTTTTCTTCATTTTGGACAGCTCTAGTGTACCCTAGTTTATGCCCCCTTTTTGCTTCTTTTTTGCCCTAATTTTTGGACCCTCTTGAACCTTGTTTTTGGCCTTTTTGGCCACTTTTTGTTCGCTGTCCTGTTTTGCATTTTTTATGACAACCATCTCCCTTCTTCATCGCTGCCCCGTTTTCATCATTTTTCATACTCCTTTGGCCTCATAATTGGTTGCCATATTCTTCCATTTTCTTGTCTTTGACCTTCTTTTTGTTTTCCTTCCTTCTTCCTATCCTTTCCTTCTTATTTTCAACCTTCCTTTATCTTGTTCTTTCGTTTTTATTCAAGCTTTTTCTTTTCCCTTTTCACAAAGTTCGAAAAAGTTTCGCAAAAAAGTTTCAAGTAAAGAAAAAGCACTCTCCTTTTTACAAGTTTTAATAATTGTAGAGTTACTTTGCTTTCATTGGAAAAGTCCTTTCACAGATTAAAATCCTTAAGGCATATTGCAATAAAATTTAATAAAGATCTTGTGCTTAAGTGGGGTTTTTAAGTCCCCACTCTCATCCTCCCGCATTTGGGGAGGATTGTGTTGTGTTTACTTGTTCATGCTTAGAATAGATTTGCTTATTAATCTTAGAATACTAATTGTCAATTCATCACTTTTTAATTAAGTTGATTACTCGGTTCTTTTAATTGTTTATCTTTCTAAGTAAATCAACTTTGCAAATCTCTTGAATCACACCATAAGGTGGATCAAGAATGCTGTATGTCGGAGAGTCCAATCAACTAATTTCATCTTGTGCTTGTTTAATCAACTAATCCTCATAAGTAAGACTCTTGAACTTGCAGAAACACAAGTCAAGAGCACTCTCTATCGGAGAGCATCTTAGGTTTGCATAACCCCTGCATTAGTTTCATCTAGATTAGCTAAGTCTTTTGAACCACTGTCATAAGACAAGGTCAAGAGCGCTCTCTATTGGAGAGTTTTAATTAATTAACTTAATAAAATTCGCAACTCACACCCCTTTAATTAATTAACCCCCTTCCCTCCTTGCCAGAGTATGCTCTGACCGATCTTCAATCGGAATACCCAGAAACGGCATTGGATCTCTAAACCCCACAAGAGGAACTTAACTAAAAAATTTCCCCATAACCAACGCACCGGTGTTGTTCGATAAATACCGAGGCATGTGGGCAAATTCCAAGTGTGAGCGCCAGGCTACCCAATCTGGGCACAGGTAGTTAAGTTATTGAACACTTAGCTGTGATCCTAGACAGGTCCATCATGTCTTCGAACGGAGCCACTGAAGGTATTTCCGGTTAGGATATCCAGCTACCTTAAGCAAGACCACTATTAAAAACTTTTAAAACCTACCAAGAGCACTCGCAAAATCTAATACTCACTACCTTAATTCCTAGACTTTTATTCACGCATTTATTTGACTCCATAAGGCACTGGTCCTTTGTTATATCTGAATAATTTTCTATCTTGATCAACTGTCTATGGTTCATTTCAATTCTTATATCTGAATGCTTAGTCTGGAATATTTGCTTATCTGTGTAATCTCTTGTTAGCAACGTGGATTGCTTCTGATTAATCATCATTCTCTTAAAAAACAAACACTTCTAATCACATTAAACTCCTAAACAACACCCATCCGCATCCGCAACCTAAAAACACTTTAACAACCTTAAGAGCCTTAGTAAACTCTTTTGTAGGGACTACCCCCATTGGCTTCGTTAGGAGTTAGCCTAAACGGAGGAGCTAGGAGTAGGTGACAGTACCTGGCTCTGTGCTTGCCCCCAAGGTCACACCTCTCCCACTTTCTCAAATGAGGAGACAACTTTCAACTAATTTCTGCTGCTGGTGTGCAATCGGCGGACAACAAAGTCTACCTAGGGCAGAGTTGGGTCTATATCATGGTCCCATACTAGATATCTACCATTCAACAGAATGGTCACTCAACACTGGGTTGAGTCTTCATCGTGGTCCCGGACCAGGTGGCCCCATTCTCCTAAGAGAATGGCTCTCGATGCTGCTCAGAAAAATCAACACCTCTCAATATCAATGTTTGCACTAGTGATGATGGATGCTCTCTCTCTATCAACATGCCCAGCACAGAGAGAAAACTCTCTCTTAAATCTAGCTGTAAACTCCTCGACCTCTGTTGAAGTTGTTGTCTGTTGCTGCTGCTTCTTCTTCTTCTGTGGGCACTGTCCAGCATAGTGCCCAAGCTTCTGACAAGCAAAGCAATTTACAGTGCTCAAGTCCTTCTTCTATCCATCCTGTTGCTTAGCCCCGCCCTTCTTGGGGCCCTTCTTGAACTTCTTCTTTCCTTTGGCAGTCAAAGCCACATTCTCCTCATCCTCCCTGCTAGTAGAAGAGTTGCCCTGCACAAGACCTCTTCAGGTCTCCTCCTGAACAAGATCATCCCAAATCCTGTCCCAAGTAGGCAAGTTCTCCCTGGCTACTATAGCCTCCACAAAAACAGCCCAAGGCTTTGCAACCCCATTCAAAGATGTCCACACTAGCTCAAGACTAGGAACAACCTCCCCTACTGCTGCAAGCTCCTCTCTCACCTGAGAGATCGTAGTAAGGTAGGAAATCACTCCCTCAACTTTGGCCATCTTGATACTTTTCAATTTCTCAAAACCATTTTCCTATTTTCATTTGAGCTTTGAAACAAGTTGGTCAAAGCATCCCACATCTTATATGCACAGGTTTTACTAGAAATGTGTGGAATCACATGATCTTTAACTGCATCTAAAATAATTCTTCTAGCCTTAATGTCCTTGTTGAAGGCAGAAAGTGCTTATGCATCGGTGGAAGCGGAAACAACAATAGGATTTGGTGTAGTATTGTGAACCACTTCATCCCATAACTCATTTTCCTCCAATATAAGCACTAGCCTAGCTTTCCATGGGACAAAATTCTCAACCCCGTCAAGCCTATACTCCAACCTAAGTCATGTTGTCATTTTCACTGCAAAGTTCAAGTCTCAACAAGGTGTTGCCCACTGACAAAAGAAATCATTGACAATCTGAAATTTTTCACTATGTAAAATTCTGCTCTTTCTCTAACAATGCTCTGATACCATGTAAATTTTTCAGCACTATCCCAACCTGGTTTCAACCTCCATTTTAAACATTGTTTAATGCCCAACCCAATTTCTCTTTCTGCTGCAAATTAAGTTATTTCTCATAAACAATATATGACTGAAACACAAGAAGAATCTTTACAAATTTAAAGAGCAGCAATTAAAAACTCATTCACACATAAAAATCAGACTCAGAAATTTTGGTCAAATGACCCAAGAAAAACCCCAACCTCTTGGGAAAACCTGTGAGAGAGAAATTCTTTATATATCTTTCAATAATACATTAGTAAGCAAAAAATTCCAGTCACAACTTATCTCAACCAAACGATTAAAATCAGCCTCAAAATTCGTGCCAAAATCAAAAATGTCAAACCCAGAAATTTCTATCTGCAACCTCCTCGATTTTCGTGCTGCAACAGGACTCTACAGACAAGCTGTACGGCCTGTACTGTACGATCTGTCTCGAAAAACATGCCCGTTGAACTAGAGAATTTCTGCTTCGAAATTCGTGCCCACCTGTCTGCCTCGATTTTCGTGCCCTGTATGGACTTAAAAGTATTGTACGGACAGTACCGTCGGCTGTAATAAATGTTCTTAATGTTGCCTCACTTTTCGTGCCCTTTGAACTACTGTACCTTCACCTCAAAATTCGTGCCAAGAAAAATACCTTGGCTGCATTTTTCTGCTTTCTCAGAAATTCGACTCTCTCTCTCAAAAATGCAAAAGTGCCTCTTCACATGGAAAATTTTGCCTTTTAGGTAAAAATGGGTGGGTGAGTGAGAGGTCATCTAATCCAAGGGCCTGGATTAGATTAGATGAGTAGTTGGAATAAAATCACTTTTCTCCACGAATTAAAAATTAATTCACTCACTTTTTAAATGTTTACTTAAAGTACACTTTAATCTCTAAAGTGCATTTAATGTTCATCTCAAGTCATTAATATAAAGTCCATGTAACATGACCCCTTTTCCTAGTTACTGAGGCAAAAGTCATCAAGGGGAACAACTCCCAAGGTATAAAAATTCAACAATTCTTGATCTCGAGAGGCTTATACTCAAGTTTTTTATGGTTCACAGTCTATGGTTTGGAGCTATGCTTGAGGACCAAAGTATTCCAGTCCTAACCCCTTGGGTTTACCTCCTACGTTATTCACTGATGACTATCCTACTTTGCTGATTAGAGTTTTGTCGGGGTACACCTTGAGGACAGTAGTTATTTGGAGGGATGTTGGGGGATGGTTTGAGGATGAGTTCATATTGTCCTTTGTCGGTTGTGATACGCTTTGCTCCATCATGGACATGATTCACAAGCTACATGGTGTTGTTATGATTTATGCTGACAACTTGATAGGGGTTGTATATGTTTTTATGCACTAGTGTTGGGCACCTTTAACATTTACAAGAGACTACTTAGTATGGAATAGATTGTTGGTGACGCAGACGCGTCAAGCTTGGTTACAGGTTCTGGCGTCATCGATGAATTGGGCACCAGGCTCTACATTGGTAATATAGAGCTTGTTATTGGGTAGCCTTATTAGGAGATTATGGGTTCTTTTGAGTCTTGCACATTGGATCTTTGTATTGTTCCACCTTCTTCTCAAGGTAAATGCAGGACCTCACCTTATGAGGAATATGGCATTTATGTCTACACAGGGACTCCATTGGCGCAAGCTGGCGAATATCACCTTAACTGCATAATGAGGTGTGCTCATCAGTTTACTTCAGACCGCATACACAAGAATTGACCATGTCTTTGTTGACATAGAGAAGTGGGTTGAGTAAGAGTTCCTAGTTCACTCTGGTATAATACATTTCCAACCACAGGTGATGGATCCAAATTTTGTAGGTCTCCTACTTTGCTTGATCCTACGGTTTCCTCCTGAAACAGGACATTCAGACTGGGTTCAACTGGATTCCAAGGGGTATCAGAGTGGCACAACGAAAGTCAACAGGTGTTGAATTTGATGGACTTCCAATTTGCACATGGGATCCAGTAATTTTAAAGCTAATGTTGGAAGGATGACCTCACCGATTGTCAAAGCCTGACAATGTCATGGGTTTCAATTGCATTCAAAGGACACTAGTTGGAGTACTCTATAGGATCATTTGGAATCTGGGTGGTTGGTGGAGAGGTGCAATTGGCTTTTAACTTTGGCTACAGGTGTTGTGACAGTTGGACTGGTTTATAATTGCAGATCGAGTGCACACAAATAACAACAATATAAAGGTGCACACAAGTAAGAGTGCCAAGACCAAGTAAGGTAGAGGACCAAGTGTCAACCAAGAGGGTCACAACAACCCACATACTCACAGGATAAGGTGAACTATAAGGGTGGACAAGCATTCATCTATAGGGCCAACAAGACCAAAGACTTTGATCTTTTCTCTCTCTCAAGGTACATTGTTTTATATATTGTGTCATCATTGTATAAGGGAAAGATCCAAACGAATGGTACAATCCTTAGGTCCTCAACACTGCTCCTAAGGATTAGGTGTTAGGGACATCGTCAAGGGGTGGCCATTCCCTTGAGAAGCAACCTAGCAATAACCGATTATGAGAGGGGACATCACACATCATTAAATTCCATTCTTAATGAATGGCTTTCAACCCTAGGCTGAGTTTCAATCTCACACTGAATCGTGTTGATCAACCCTGGACCCTAATCGGGTCCTCCATTCTCTTGGAGAATGGTTCTCAGTACTAAGCTGAGTTTCAGTCTCAAACTGAAATTTGATCAACTACCTGTAGGACTTTCTTAGATATCACGTCCTTGGTCCTAGACTAGAATATGTCTCTGCGTCTATCTACAGGATCTACTTGGACATCGCGTCCCTAGTCCCAGACCAAAATACCCTAGAGGCACATAGGGGGCCTAGCCACATGCTAGGGGCTTGGCCATGGCATCAACCTGCTTGGTCCCAGACGAAGAACCCCGGGAGACTACTGGGAGCGCTAGGGTACCTTCTAGGGTGTTACTCTACCCTAGTCAACTGACTAGAGTACCATTCTCGCATCTGCACTAACTTAATTCTGAGCCCCACTTGATTCCCCTAGCCCTGAAGGTGGAACCTCTGGAGGTGGGTCCAAATCCAACCAAGAAAAGTCTTCATTATCAAATACCGGTGCTTGAGTCTTCACAACCCACTCTGATGATGGATCAAAGTCATCCAAGGTTATGTTTCCTGATGTTGGTGTCTTGTTCAACAACTGGTTACGCCTCAGCCTAAGATTGTACTAGACATAGACCATATCATTCAACCGTTTGTGTTCCAAACGGTTTCGTTTCTTGGTGTGTATACGCTCAAATACACTCCAATTGCGTTCACATCTAGAAGCACTGCATGGCTAGCTCAATATTCGAGCTGCAAAAAATTTCAAATCAGTGCAGCTCCCACCAAACTGCCCCCACCAATAGGCTGCAATAAGAGTTGAATGCAAACAAGTTTCAGCAAATGGCTTTGGAAATTTAACTCATTCTTTACAATGGATAATATAATTTGAAAACTTTGAAAATTCTTACCCAGTGGATCCTTGGATCTGCCTCGTATGGCCATGCTCATGCCAAAGCTACCCATACTCTCATTGGATTGCAGTAGCTTACTGTGTATCTCATCTTGTATCCTGGGATCAGGAACCATGCGCTCAATGCATCTATACAGTCCGTCTTTTACCTCCCCATCATTATTGGCTTCAAAGTCTTTTGTATAGTGGTACTTTCAAAAGTTCATTCAAAGTTCAAAAGACAAAAAATATTCATCAATGAATTTGAAATTGTAACTTATAACTTTGAAAGTTTGAAATTAAACGAAAACTTATAACTTTGAATAGGAATTTTGAGATTTCTTACCTTGGGTTTAAGTAATAGCCAGTTGCATGCAAAGGACAATGGAGTTGTCTGTTCCATCTGTCATCAATGATATTCCAAATAGGAAAATACTTCTGCCTTTTATCACCATATGCTTTCTTTATTGCTTCTTTGGCCTGATCCATGGCCTCATAAATAAAACCCATAGCGGGTTTATTACCATCTACCATCCGAAACACTCTCACAAGAGGCTCACTGAATAAAACTATCTCTTCTGCCTTTTTCCGAAATGTTTTTTCAAACACTTTGTCAACAATATCTTTCCCTTCAGCCTTTTGACTCCATTGACATTCATTCCACTCATCACAAGAAAACATCTTCGGCAAATTAGTTTTTTGATCAACAAGGGATTGCAACGAAAGAAAGTTTGTTGCAAATCATGTAATGGCTAATCTAACAAGCTCTTTACCCCCAGTGTTCTTCCTCATAAGACTCAAAACCCATGAGTGGTTGTAGATGTACCTGGTTATTGATTTTTCCTGCTCCACACACTTCTTCACCCACTCAATTTTGCCAATATCCTCCAGCATGAGGTCCAAACAATGGGCTACACATGGTGTCCACCAAATGGTGGGGTGTTTTTCCTCTAACATCCTTCCGGCTGCAACATAGTTTGAGGCATTGTCAGTGATGATCTGTACAACATTCTCTGGCCCGACCTCCATAACTACTCCATCCAAAAGATGAAATAATAATTGTGCATCCTTCACCTGATCAGAGGCATCCACAGATTTAAGAAACATGGTTCCTTTTGGGCAAGCAATCAGGGAATTGATAATAGTACGGGAATTTCCATCAGTCCATCCATCAGACATTATTGTGCACCCTGTTTTACTCCAGAACTGCTTGAACTCCTTCAGATATTCATCTATTCTTTGAACTTCATTTCATAAAAGGGGTCCTCTGATATCATGAAAACTAGGGCCTTTAAAGCCTGGACCACATGAAGCTATAGCATCTATCATAGGTTGATAATAAGAAGAATTAGTTGCATTGAAGGGTATGTCTGCATCATACCACCATCTAGCTATGCATTCCCAAGCAGCCTCCTTCTCCATCTTCTTCCATTTAGCATCAATGGTGGGCTGCGCACCAGGGGTAGTGCGAGGCACAAACAAAGAGTCAAGCCCTCTACTGTTGGTCGGGGTACTATGTGGCCTCTTCGGGTTCAAATTGGATTGTCTACGTCGACCTCTCCCCCTAACAGGAAAACTGGAGGATTCTTCAAAACTAGTCAAATGACCTTGAGGGGTTTCATGATCACCACCCTCAGGATCATAGTCAGTCTCATCCTCAAATGGCATTGAACTTCTCCCTATGTCTTCTTGAATCTTCTTTGTCTTGGCTTTTTCTTCTTGGTAGGCTTCAATACTACTTAGCATCTCTGCTCTAAGATCATCAGAGACTTTCCTACAAGGTTCAACCTTGCCTCTAGCACCAGCTAAGTGTTGTTTTAACCTATGGATACCTCCCTCGGCTATTTTCTTCCCACAATAATTGCATTTTTTTCCCCACCATCATCCAATTGGCAATGAACCCATGCCAGATCCTTCCTCTCTTTTGGAGCCATGGCAAACAAAAGCTGGAAATAAAACCCTATAATTTATTAATAACTCATTAACTAAGAAAAAAAAAATTTAAGAGAAAAGTCTTGAGACTTGACATACCTTTGAGAGAGAAGAAGAAATGAAGGAAAGCTTGAAAGGAATTGTCGCTGCCAAGAGAAAAAGAACAAGCTGATCCGTGATAACAGTCCACAAATTCTGCACGAAAGCCTTCAATAACCTCCAAAACAGTCCACGTAATAGCTCCAAATCTGCTGCAAAAAATAATGCTTCTCATCTCCTCCAAATCCTCCCTGCAAAACACACACTTGAATATGCCCAACAAGTTCTTGGAAACCACCAATAAAACTCAGCTGAAAAAGACTACAAAACTACCCAACAAACCGTGCTCTCAAGATTGCCAAACTGTTAGCAATGAATAATGTGAGTAATGTAGGGGGTGGGGAGGTCTTTAAATAGTGTTAGGATAGGCTTAGGGTTAGGTTAGAAGCATAGGTTAGGTTGTAGTTTGTGGTTTTTTTTAATTTGAAATCCGTGAGTCCCAATCCGCGGTCGTACGGCAGAGTACGGACCGGCCGGTTCCGTACCCGGTTTGGTCAAAAATCCGGTTTTTTGAAATTTTTTTGGTGATCGGACCGGTCAACCCTATAAACCGGTCAGACCGGCCGGTTTTGCCAATTCCGGTCCAGTTCCGATAACACTGGTTCCGACTGCAATGTTATGTCTTTCTCGATGTCACCAATTTCTCCAAGCAACTCCTTTGATAGCTTCCAAGCTTTTAGCGAGTTCTGAGTCCAAGTGTTGGCCCACGTTTGTCGTTAAACCAAAAGGACAACCTATTAGTTTCTAATACAACTGTCAGAGTTAACGGATCCCCGAGAGGCTATTAAACCATGTCACGACTCCCAAAGGAGGTGCTGACCACCAAGTCTACAATCTCCCCCTCAGCATCGACTAAGGTACTCGACACCAACCGAATGAACTCGAGCCTATGACTTTTTGGCTCTGATACCAATTGTTGGGCCCACGTTTGTCATTAAACCAAAAGGCCATCCTATTAGTACGAGTACCCGAGTGAACTTGAGCCTGTCACTTTTTGGCTCTAATACCAATTGTTGGGCCCACGTTTGTCGTTAAACCAAAAGGCCAACCTATTAGTTTCCAATACAATCGCCAAAGTTAACGGATCCACAGGAGGCTGTTAAACCATGTCACAAGTCTCAAAGGAGGTGTTGACCACACAAGAGGCTGTTAAACCATGTCACAAGTCTCGAAGAAGAAGAAGAAGAAAATATTTTAACGTCCGTGAGGCTAAGAATAACCTATGGGACCAACCATCTCGCATGCAGTTTTCTGCAATTCAATCATTTTCCTATTCAACTTGATGATGAGAGCCCCCGATTTTTTCACAGTCCCCTCGTTAAGATTTATCCATCAAGACATTTGCGTACCTGTCCCTACTATCCTTAAAGGCTTCACACTCTAAAATGAAATGTTTTTTTGTCTCCACCTTACCACGGTGCAAAAGGTACAAACTCTGTCTGCCCAAGCTTCTTTTGGCATTTTCCAGCGCCCGGTCTCACAACGGAGTTGATGGGAATTAGTTCTTAATTGAGCAATAAGAATTTTGGCTTTCCAAGGTGTATTGGCCTCTATGTACGCCTTTTGATGCTGATTGTAGGTAGGGTTAAAATCTTCAATATAATACTCTTCTTTCTCCGTAGCTCTATATCCCAAGTTCGCTTGTGGAACTTATTGATAACAAAAGCCTTTATTTCTCTACTATTCGTGGGGCACATGCTCAAGCACATATCCCACTTACTAAGCCATTTAATATTTTGCCGCATCGAAGTCTTCTTATTTTTGCACAATATGTCATTGAAGACAACCTTAGGCCATCTACCTTCTTCCATTTGCTCCACTCTTTTTAGATATCTTATGAGTCTCACCATAGCGATTGCTTCAATAGAAGCCACCCCTGTTTCACTTAGCATGATCTCGTATGGCACTGAATTCTTAATTTTGAACTTACTTGTAATCATGTGTTTTTTAATCTCTTCTATCTGCCTCCACTATAAGTCAGAGGTACTGCTGGCCCAAACTTCACAACCATAGAGAACAATGGGGACCACTGAGAGCCCGAAAAGGGTTTGCATAGTTTTCCAGTGCCATAACTATGCCTCTCTGCACCTATTTTGAAAAGCTTTCCAACCTCCAAGAGTTCTCTTTTTCCTTCGAAGGAGGGGCTGACCACCAAGTCAACACCAAGTCCTCCTTTTCAAGACTCGTCTTTCTCTCGAGCCATTGATCCCTCTTCCGAGCGCGCCCCTTCTTGGGCACACCTCTATCGATGAACACTATGCGAAGCGGGCTATGTCTCGGACGCACTTCTGCCGAATCGCGCTTTCCCGGGTGCACTTCTGACGACATGCACGTCCCTACTGATGCGTTTTGTTACTCGAGCACACTGTGTTTCGGGTGCACCTCTCCAATGCACTATGCCCCAAGTGCACTTCTTCTTGGGCACCTCTCGACGTGCTAGGCACCAAATCAACAAGTCATTAAATGTTTAAGTCTCGCCATAAATGTGCGTAACATGCATGCAAAGATTTTCTGAGCACCGTATTTGCACAAAAAAAGCTTGTTTATACACTTGATTGAACTTAACAACCCTATTTGATGCCTGAAGTAGCGCTTAGTCAAAATTTCAATCTATTGAGCCTGTGTAACATTAAACAAATGAATTTTGTAGAAAGGAAACTAAACTTTAGAAAGTAAGGTCCATATTACTTATTTTTGTTTTACAAACTGACCTAGACCAGAATAAAACCCGGCCTGAAATTCGATGAAAAACATTAATCACAATTCATTCTATCCACAACTCCTCCACCCTCTCTTTGACTTCGTCGTTTTCTTGTTTTAACTACATTGGCAATGGCATTAAGGAGCTCGGAGGAGTCTTCCCAAATGCCTTGGTGATTGAAAATTCCATATCTTCTAGGAAAAGCGAAGAGTAATGCGCTGAGAACGGGAAGTATGGACTTGGAGGGCATTGTGACTGATAGATGAGAAGTAATATGATTATTTTGATCTCTTTTAAAGGTGGGCTGTCAATTTGGACAATTGAACACGTCCTTCGAGAAGGAAATTCAACTATCTGCAAAATAATCCTTGAACATTTTTGTTTTTCAATGTTTGTTCTAGTAAATGTCTGGTGCACTATTGTTTATCCATGCATGAGCATAAACAGGCACGAAATTCTCAGAATTAAGGGACTTTAACCACGGACAGAGTTCATACCTTGTTCATAGAGGTAATACTGATAGTACGGGAGGAATAGTCAGTCAGGCCTGGCCTGGTCGGAATGGGACTCCACACAGCTTTATGGGAAGAATCGTTGCCTGCTCTCTCCAGTTTGCCTACTCTCTCCAATTCAAGAGATTTCAAGTTGCAAAATGGAGCCAACAAAGACTCTAGAGCATCAACTACTCTTTACATTGCCTCCATGAGCCATCTTAATTGCATACACCATGTGTATCCCCTCAAGAAAAATGGGATCACCTTGGTTGCTTGGACAAAGTTCATAGCTCTGGTTATGCTTAGCTTTCCGCATTAACATTGCTATACTTAGTTTTCCACATTAACATCGACTTGATAGTATGTTTATTTTGTTTGCTAAAGGCTCGTCGAAACTAACCAGGTTAATAGGATTTGACAAAATAATATTAATTAATAAATCTTTTTCAAACTTCTAATACTATAGATAAAAGGAAGCTTCTTCCAATTTTCAATGTCGTCAATGGAGTAAATGAGTTGAAACTAACCAGGTTAATAGGATTTGACAAAATAATATTAATTAATAAATCTTTTTCAAACTTCTAATACTATAGATAAAAGGAAGCTTCTTCCAATTTTCAATGTCGTCAATGGAGTAAATGAGTTGAGTTTTATAAATTGCTATATCATTAATTGAACCTCTAACTAAACCCTTCATTTCATAAGTAACATATATGGCCATAATCCAAGGAGATCAATCATATGTGACTCCATCTAAACCAACATATAACAATGGACATTAGTTATTACTTGAGTGCCTTGATACCTCTTATTCTCAACTTTAAGGGTTTAAGAGTCGGTTCGGTTATCATCAACTATCATTAATAACCATTATAGGGTCTCAATTTTATTGCCTCTCAACTTTTATTTTGTGAGGGTTCTCTTTCATAATCTAATATATTGAAGACTGTGATTGATTATTTTAGGGCAAAACAAAGATGGGAGGCAGAGCATGGTGAGGGGGTTTGCAATTCCTCTCACGAGTAGATAAGTTTGGGAGTGATCTTAACATGCAAAAGAATTATTACAAATCTTGCACGTAAATTCCATAAAATTTCCACATAAAATGTTGCTCCTTTTGTTGTCATAGTTAGTTACTAGGAGGCACAAAATGCATTTATATTACTCTCAACATTCAATTGGACTTGGACCAATGTTACACCTTGGAAAAAATATGTACGATGATCCAAGGCACCAAAAGTTGGATTGCGGCATTGTTCATGGCATCACCAAGTTTTTACATATTCTATTGAAATCATTATTACTTAACAGTATTTCAACAAAATGGAAATGCTAGTAGAGCTAATAGGTATAGTAATACATATTATTATTATTATTATTATTATTATTATTATTTTAAACCCTAATCCTCACTTTACTCAAAAATATATATAATAATATTATTATTAAAAAATTTATTATAATTGTTTTAAACCCTAAATCTATCCAATACAAAAAAAATGATAATATTATTGCCATAATTATTATTTTTGAAATAATAATTCTATACTTCTATGTTCATTAGAAAAAAAAGGAGCATGCAAATTAAAGAAAAGAAGTTGAAGTCGTGAACCATGGAGTATAGTTCACAGTTACAAATTAAAAAAAAATAGAAGATGAACTAATGGGTTATCGAAAGGACAATAGAAAACTACAATTTGCGATTCAATTGCAAAAAATTCAAATAGATTTCAAAGAAAAGGTTATTGGTAACAAAACAAAATCCTATTGAAGAATTTCTCACACAAATTAAGGAATTAAAGGATGAAAAAGAACTCAATTAGGAATTACAAAATCAAGATATCAAGAGGAAAATTGACAAGAGTATAGTAGAAGGAGAAATAATGCATTCGAAAAAACTTCTTATTGACAAAGATAAAGTAATTATGCAATCCCTAAAGAAATTAGAATGCCAAAATTTAGAGTTGTACCAACTTCAACAACAAATTAAAGATCTACAACAACAAAACAATGACCTTAAAATTGCTCTCATATTAGAGATTGCAAAGAATAATAAAATGATATCGAACAATAACGGATCGTCCTATTGAAAAATCATAATATCATAAAAATCAGAAAGTTACATAATATTAGGAAGACAGAACAGGCTAATGAACATATCAAAGGGAAATTGTTAGAAAATAAATAAGAGATTTGCCACCTTAGAAATCATAATCAAGATATGATGGAACAAGTTAAAAAGCTAAACGATGACGAGGATTCGTAAGAATAAATGTTCAAGAATCTTAAGAATGATAACAAGTTAGAGCAAATCCATAACAAGGCATCACCCTCAAGAGTAAAAATCCAAGTTTTGGAAAAAGGCACAAATACAGAGCCAATCCACATCACAACTCAAGAAGATGTCAATTCAATTGAGGAAAAAACATATAGAGATATTGAAGTAGAAATGATGGAAACTCCAAGCATACATAGAAGTCCATCAAGTCACCAAACAACATCGAGGCGTGAATAAAATCATATAGTGAAATTAAACCAAGAAGACAACACAAAACATGATAAGGGGAAATAATGTTCTAAGAACTCTTTATTAACATCCAAACAATAAAAGTAGGTATCTTAATAAATCAAAGTATCAATATTCCTTAGGTCGAAACAAATAACAAAAAATATTGATACCAACGGAAATAATCTCATGATAACAGTTCATTGTGGAAGTGCAACATTTCACAAATAATTGAATTAGGATGGACCGATCCTTTCACATTTAGAAAATTTTGTTTAGCACTAAGAGGTTCATATTGTTTCATATCGTCAACCACAACAGAAAAAATAATGGTGCGATGACATTACAAGCAAAGAGTTAAGACGTAGAAGCCTCTTCATCAATATACTTTGAGAACAAAGCATTTTCTAAAGAAGAAGGCAACATTATGAACATAAATAACATTAATATTAATAATAAACACTCGAAGATTATCTATGTTACTTACAAACTACACCAATTCTTAATTAGCTTTGTTGAGGACCTCCCTTGACACGTTGTATGAGAACTTTTCTCATGTGTTGGACGGAACCACCTCAAAACCGTTCTACAACTTCATGCACTGGTAATGACCACAGTGATTGATCTCACAAACAACTATGAACTTCTTCGGCTCATACAGGATCTCTAAACTTGATTGCTCGATGAATTATTTCTATGTTTGTCTCTCTGCCACCATCATCCATGTCCAAGTTTCATGGTTAAATAGTGAACTGGATTGGTTTCTGGAACTGCAGTTGCCAAGTCCAATTGGGTATGAAATCAGATTTTTTTACCCAAATTATCATTTAGGATAATAACAATTATCAAATGCATGATCTTAGAGGCACACATTATCGATCAAATCAAATAGCCATGCTCAAAACATCTCTGTTTGGTTAAAAACCAAATCTGTAGGCATAACTCCCAAATTTAATCTGGATCGTTGGTGTAGATCAGTTGTGAATATTATGGATCATCTATCTCAATCATTATGACATTGTCTACGTCGATCCCAATTGTCTCGATGTCGACTTGTCCATTTTGTTGCTCCCAACGAACTACCCCCGACTTTTTTGATCCCAACTATTTCGAAGTCGAAAATCAAAAGTCAGAACTCCAAACAACACATACCTTCTCCGATGGCGTTCTGATCTTAATTGTTACGATCCTGATTGCAAAAGTCAGAAGTCGAAACTCCAAACAACACATACCTTCTATTCCAACATTCTGATCCCGATTTCGAAAGTCAAAATTGTCAAACCAATTTTTGCAAATACCATCCCGACTACTCTGATCCCAATGTCAAAAGTCAGAAGTCAGAATTCGGCATGCATACATCAGCTATTCCAATTTTAACCCTAGATTCAGATTCCTGACTATTCTGATTCAAAAGTCAAAACTATACTCTATTTATGCATGCCATGTGTCGACGTACGATTGGTCCATGTATCAAAACTTCAGGACTCAATATATTCCATGTTTGAAGTCCATTTTTTATGAAATTGGTATCATTAGAAAACTCTTAATGATATTTATACAACCATGTTCCTCCTATCAACATTTGAAGACTTTAATCTTTTCATAATTTGGTATATCCATCTAGATCAAACCTCCCCATTGGAATCTTTTGGATCACCAAAAGCCTGAAATTACTCAATAAAGAGGTGAGGGTACAAATCCCTCACCTTTTCGGTCTCTATCCATCGTGTCTTGCTTGGATTCATTCCTTTAAGACCCACACAAATATACTCCACATATCCTCTTTGTGAAGTCCTTAACCTCTTGTGAAGAATGATATCTTCTTGCAACTCATCAAGATACTCAGGTACAAAGTCATCAACAAAAGGAACATGAACATTCTCCTCTTGATCCATGATCATTGGAGGTTCATACAATCTTAATTTTTTTACATTAACAACATAATACATTCACATATATGGAGGTAAATATAACCAGAAAGCATTATTGCCAACTTTATCCAAGATTGTGAAGGGTTCACGCCTGAGTGATTTAAGCTTTTTACCTTCATCTTGAAGTCGGTATTTGATGATATGAAGCCAAACTTGATCATCAACTTTAAAATGATTATATACACAATGTTGGTCATGTCTTATCTTTTATTTGGATTGACTTTTCTCCACTCTTCTTGTATTGCATGGTGAACCAATTGAATCCGTTGAATGAACTTTAAAGATTTATCTGCATCAACTTGTCCATCTTCCACATAATCATTTCCATATACAAAGTCTAAAGGAGACTTTGGGAAATACCCAAAGCATGTCTCAAATGGATACCTTTGTGTATAAGAGTGTAAGACACAGTTGTAGGCATGTTGTACATAATGTAATTGTTGATCCCAAAGCTTAGGATGCTTAACACAATATCCTCGAAGTAGTTGTACCACTATGCAGTTGATTACTTCAGTCTGTCCATCAGTTTATGGATAAAAAGTAGTACATTTATTCAATTTAGTGTCCATGAGCTCCTCCAAAGTTGACTAAAACTTCCCAAGAAAGAGGGAATCTTGATCAGATAAAATTGAAGTGGGTAACCCAAAGTGAACCCAAACATTTTGGAAGAGTAATTGAGCAGTCAACTTTGTTGTAACCTAATTTTTACAAGGCATTAAAAAGCACATTTTACTGAATCTATACACAACCACATATAAGTAATCATGACCTTTCCTAGGCATAGGAAACCCTTCCATAAAAGACATAGACACACTTTCCCATGGATGATAAGGTACAGGGAGTGGGGTGTACAAGCCCAATTTTCTATTACTTGGCTTACTGGTAGTACACATAAAACATCCATTTACATATTTAAATACAATTACATCCATCCGAGGCCAATAACAATACCTCTGAAGTTGAGCTACTATCTTTCCTACACCAAAGTTACCAAATATAAATAAAGTATGAGCTATTACATGAACTCTTTCACTTTGTGGAATACAAATTTTGCCAAGATGATACAATGGCTTATCATTAACATGATAGTTCAATTCTTCATTTTGTGTGCCATTCATTAAGGATTCATACACGTATTTGAAGTCTTCATCCTATGTATATTGTTTAATGTAACTGCCATTAGCCCATGGACTACTTTGCAAGATAACCAACACACTTGTGGGAGGTCTTGATAACATGTCTATAACTTTATTATGAACTCCCTTTTTATACTTAATGACTAAGTGAAATTGTTGTAGAAATCCCATCCATCTAAAATGTTGTGACTGATGTAACTTAGTTTGTGATTGAAGATATTGTAAGGGTTGATGATCAATATGTATGATTGTGTTTCTTTACCCATTAAATAATGTTTCCACTTCTTCACAATTTGCACCAATGCATACAACTCTTTATCATATGTAGGATAGTTAGATACTTCTTTATAGAATGTTTCAAAATGATAGCATACAGGTTTTTTATGTTGCATTAAGACTGCCCCCATGGCATATCGACTAGCAATAGTTTCAATTTCAAATGGTTGTCACAGATCCAGCAATGCAAGTACTAGTGTTGTACTGATCTTCACTTTGAAAGTGTTGAAGGCATGTTGTTCTTTGCCTCCCCACTTAAAAACATGTTTCACACTTGTCAAATCATGTAAAGGAGAATCAATAAATAAGAAGTTAGCAATAAACTTCCTCCATTATTAGGATGCTCCCAAAAAGCATCTAACTTCTGTTACATTAGTTGGCTTGGGACAATTTTGAATGACCTAAACCTTAAAGGGATCTATTCTCAGTTCAGCACCCCCTACAATGTAACCTAAATCAAACAAATATGTTCTCCCAAACTCACATTTGGACATCTTTAAATACAATTTTTCCCTTGCTAAGACATATAAGACCTGTCTTAAATGCTTGACATGATATTCCCATGTTTGGTTGAATATAAAAATATCATCTAAGTGGACTATTACAAAATCATCAATGGATGACCTAAATACACCATTCATAACTGTCATGAATGTAGCGGGAGCATTACAAATCCAAAAGGGCATAACCATTCATTCAAACAAACCCTATTTTGTTTTGAAAGTAGTTTTCCATATATCATTTTCTTGAATTCTAATATGATGATAACCACTTCACAAGTATAACTCAGTGAAATAAACAACATTTTTCAACTGATACAAAAGATCATCAATATGAGGAAGAGGATACTAACTCTTTACCATGATTTTTTTCATAGCTTGGAAGTCAACGCACATCCGCCATGTGCCATCCTTCTTTGGAACAAGTATTATGGGTGATTTGTATTGTGAAGAGTTGGGACAAATGAACCCCTTCTCGATCAACTCTTGTACTTGTTTTTTAACCTCTTCATTTTCAATGATGGATAACCTGTATAAACCAAGGTTAGGAAATGGAGCATCTTACAACAATTGGATCTCATGTTGAACCTCCCTCTTAGGAGATAATCCTCGTGGTCCTTGAGATATCTCATTAAAATCATAAACACCTTTAATTAAATCATTTTTATGCGAAGGATCGCATCCCTCAAAAGCAATATTACCTTCACTTTCTTTGGGATTAACGATCATGAGAAAAAATTCTTGTTGGAATTTATGAGCCTCTTCATTTGTCCTACAGAGACAAATGACAGATTTGTTTCCATACAATGTCTTCTTACTATGAATTCTACTCCATCTTTAAGCAAATGGTATTCATTTTCTTCCCTATCGAATATTGATTTCCTGTCATAAAGATCAGGACTTACTAATACAATACCAGAGATATATAATGGTACTACATCCAAATCAATTTCATCCATAAATCCAAAAGTTATAGAAAATTTGAGTGTGCATTGCTTGGTAACTTGCAGCCGTGTATTTTCACAAACCCAATGAAGTGTATATGGTTTGGGATGTGGATTTTTAATTATCTCTTCTGAAATCAAGTTATCTTGTGATCCACTATCAAATAAAGTATCAATTTTGGTACGCTTATAAATCACTCTTACATGAAATATCTCACTCCTTTTCTTTTCATTAATAACAGGTTCAACTTTATAATCAAAAGAAGATTTACCTTGTAAACCTATGGCTACAATTTCGATCTCATCCCAAATAATGTTGGATCCCAAATAATGTTGGATAGTGGCAATAATGTTCTTTTCTTTCTGCTTGTTCTGAAACTTCTATGGCTTGATTTATGGGTGGAGTTTCTAACATTTTGATATGCCATGACCCTTTTTATAACAATGTGTGCATGTAGGTTTAACACCTCCTTTCTTCACAATAGTTGTTTCTTTCGTTTCTCTTTACCTTTAAACTTATTTCCACCTATATTGAAAGGGTTCTTGGAAAGGTTATCAGTAGTGTTCTTCCCCTTTGACTTGATATGTGTGGCTTGGACACACACTTCATCCAAATTGTTAGGATTAAACATCAATATTGTACGTTTCAAGTAATTATGCAATCCACCTATATATTTGAGAAGTGTTTCTTAAGTATAAAGAGTAATACCCAGCACTAAAGCCCTCTTTCTAAACTCTTGTTTATAATCTTGAATACTTTATCACTTACCTTTCCTGTAATTATGCCACTCCATCATAACTTGTTGTTTATACCCCAATGGATAAAACTATTTTTTCAATGTTAAAACAAACTCATACCAAGAGGAAATAGCCTTAACTCTAACAAGCAGGCCCTATTGTGTTTTGATCTCCCACCATACAAGAGTATTCCCTCCAAGTTGAACTGAGGACAACTAGATTTTAGCTTCATCTCCTGTCAACTTCTGAATTATGTAATAAACTTCTATTTGCCTAACCCAGTCATCCAACTTTTCAACATTAATCTCTCCATTAAACATGGGTAAATTATATTTTATATCAAGCTTTAATGATGGTGTATCCATAATAGATTTCTCAAAATGCTTTTTATGTGCATCAAATGAAGTACTAGAATAAGTAGCACTAGAAGAAGATGATGACGAAGATGGCAGAGTTTTAGGGGGGTCTCCTCCATTACCTTTATTCATTGAAGTACTACTCGCTTCTCTCATCTGCTTCTTTATCTCCCTTTCCAACCTCCTTTGGTAATCGACAAACAAATTATGTACCATGTCTACCATATGATAGAAAGCTTTGCGGAAATCCTTCTCATCCTCTACTCCATAGTTTTCATTGGCCATTTCTTTGCTTCGAGTTACCCATCCAATTTTAGGATTGAAAGGCTAACGTTCTCCTTCAACTACTTTAAGCTTGGACTTAGTAAGCATTCACACACTCACAATTTCTTAGGTTAATCAAACTCTAATACCAACTTGTTCTAAATTATTGCATCATTTTTAACCATGAATTTATTTTCTATGTGAGTTATGTCCAACTAGTTGGTTTTTTTTTAAGAATTAAAAAAAAAAGGCAATTCCTTAACACAATTTGTAAACAATAAAAGGAATGCAAATCAACACGAATGCAAACCATAAACTGAAGATTGTCAATTGATAATGAATTTCGACTCCAAATGCCTATGTTTGTGGGTCATAGCTTCCATTGGGACCATTTCAATTAATTGATTCAAAAGTTGCAGACTTATAGAGAACTCTCAAAGATTATGTTTGTTACTTACATACTACACCAATGCTTATTATCTTTTGCAAGGACCTTCCCTAACACGATGTATGAGAACTTGTCTCCTCTGTTGTACGAAACCACCTAAGAACCGTTCTACAACTTCATGCACTAGTAATGGCCATAGTGATCGATCTTCTCAATGTCAACTTCGAACTTCTTCAACTCGAACAGGCTCTTTGAACTTGATTGCTCAATGAATTATTTCTCTGTCTATCTCTCTCTCGCCCTCATCCATGTCCAAATTGCATGGTTAAATTGCAAACTAGATTGGTTTTTGGAACCGTAGGTGTCGCATCCAATTAGGTATGAAATCAGATTATTTTTCTCAAATGATCACTTAGGATAATAACAAAGATCAAATGCGTGATCTTAGAGGCACAAACTATGTATCAAATCAAAGATCCATGCTCAAAAGATCTATGTTTAGTTAAAAACAAAATCCACAAGCATAACTCCCAAATTCAATCTAGGTTGTTGATGTAGATCAACTGCAAATATTCTAGACCATCAATCTCGACTGTTTCTATGCCATCTACACCGATCCCGATCATTTCAATGTCGACTTGTTCACTTTGTCACTCCCAATGGGATACCCCCGATTGTTCTGATCCCGATTGCGGAAGTCGAAAGTTGGAACTCTAAACAACACATACCTTCTATGTCAACGTTCCGATCCTAAATTTTCCAATCCCACTTATGGAAGTCGAAAGTCAGAATTGTGAAAAAAATATGCAAATACCATCCCAACTACTGACTCCCGATTGCTCCGATCCTAATGTTGGAAGTCGAAAGTCAGAATGCTACATCAACTATTCCAATTTTTACCCTGACTTCAAATTCTCGATTGTTTTGATTCAGAAGTTGGAACTAGACTTTGTTTCCGCCTGCCATGTGTCGACAAATGATTAGTCCCTGTATCAAAATTTTAGGACTCGATATATTCCACGTCTGAAGTCCATTTTTTATGAAATTGGTATTACTAGAAATATCTCAAAGAGATCTATACAACCATGTGCCTCCAATCAACATTTGAAGACTTTAATTTTTTAGTAATTTGGTAGATCCATCCGGATTAGAAAGTTTGACTCCATACTAGAAGGGAGATAGGGTTGGTTTGCAATCTTCCATGTGAAAGCGACGGAAGGTCACAAGCATACTTAGACTGAGAAAGAAAGATTCCTTCTTTGGTTTGCAAGATTTGGAGGCCAAGAAGATAATGCAAATGTCCTAAGTTGGTGATTTCAAATTTATGCTTAAGATTGAATTTCACATGGGCTAAAAGTTTATGGTCACAACCAGTAAGAATATCTTCATATTGAGTAAGAATATGATTGTAAGAATATCTTGATGATCAACCAGTAAGTTTATGGTCAACATAAAGAACAAGGAGGATGAGATGGCTTGCTATTTTCTTGGTATAGACATTGGGGTCGAGATGGCATCTAGAAAAAACAATGTTAATGAGAAAGCTATCCATTTTGGCATACTAGGCTCGAGGAGATTGCTTAAGGCCATATAAGGATTTCTTAATGCGACAGACAAGGCTAGCGTCATTCTAAACATAGCCAGGAGGTTGTTCCATGTAATTTTATTTCTACAAATCCTCATGCAAGAAGGTAGACTTGACATCCATTTGATGGAAATTCCATTTTTGTAGGGATGCAAGGGTTGGAATAAGGCATATGGAGTTCATTTTTGTGATCGGGGCAAAGGTCTCATTGTAGTCAATTCCTTCAACTTGAGAAAATCCCTTAGAAACTAACATTTCCTAGAGTCTTTCAATACGTCCATCTAACACATACTTAGTTTTGTAGACCCATTTACATCTGACAAGTTTTTTTTCTCCTTTTGTAAGAGGTTTAAGATCCCAAGTATCGTTAGCCATTAAGTAACATTATTCTTCATGCATAGTTTCATCCCAATTTGGATTCTCTCAAGCTTCTGCAGATGTCTCTAGATCATGATTCTCTGAAACTTGATCCAAAAGATAAGTGGCTCACTGGAATTGAGAATGTGTTCAGTGATGATCTTTGGGATCACCAGTAAGATCACTTATCGCTTTGCATGTTGAACAATCCCATCGAGGAAGCAATTGTATTGGTGCAGCCCGAGGAAAATGAGCAAGGGAGTGTGGATTTCCATCATCAATGTCATCATCAACAACTAGAGTAGGAGAACTATTAAGAAAGTTGGGAGTAGAATATGGCACAAGACTTGAAGATGGATTGTAGGAAACAGATGGAACACACATCAAACTAGGCTTGTAGGCCGAGACATTTTCATCAAATTTAATATCTCTTCTAATAATTGTATCACAAGAATGTGGTTGAAGAAGTATTTAACCTTTTAAATATTCATAGTATGCAACAATGATCACTTTTCACTTAGGTTGGAGTGCTTTCCAATTTTCATCAAGGATATGAGCCCATGCTTCACTACCAAACACATGAAAGTGATTTACATCTAGTTTAATTTTACTCCATGTTTATTCCAGTGCGATTCCTTGCAAAACTTTAGTGGGGATGTGATGAACTATGTAATTTGCACAAATTATGGCTTCAACCCAAAATTAAAGACATAGTCCCTTAGATTGGAGCATACAATTAGCCATTTCTTTTAAAGTGCAATTATTCCTTTCAGCTACACCATTTTGTTGTGGTGTATATGGAACAGTAAGTTGTTATTGGATGCCTTGTGTAGTACATAAACTAGTGAACTTGTTGTTAGCATATTCTCCCCCATTGTCATATATTAACTTAAGAATTTGATGACCATGTTGTTTTTCAACAAGGGCCTTATAGGCCAAGAACATGCAATTGCTTTGTTGTTATATTTTATAAAATAAAACCAAGTACATGTGGAGTAACCATAAATGAAGGTTAGCCCGTGGGGGGGCAGAACAAGTGGTAAATGGAATTGTTTGTAAATGGAAGGTCATGAGTTCAAATCCCCCCCAAAATTAACCCATGTGCCATGGTTCGGGCACTGTGGTTACACCTAGGTTTATAGTGGTAGCGGGATTGGATCCCTGGACCCCGTGTCATGCGAGTACTAGCCCGTCCCCAGTTGCCGATTCCCCTAGTCAAAAAAAAAAAACCATAAATGAAGGTTAAGAAATACTTGAAACCAGAAGATGAAACAAATGGAAGAGGACCACACAAGGCACTATGTACAAGTTGTAAGGGGGGCGAGGCATTCCAAGAGGCACATTTGTAAAAATTGTCCCAATGATGTTTTTTGAGTACACAACTGGAACAAACACCATCCCTGCAAGATACCATTGGAATATCTATGACCATATTTTCTTTACAAAGTTGTCGCAATGAGCGATAATTTAAGGGACCAAATTGCTCACACCAAACTTTGCTCAAGTCAACTCAATGAGCAACAAAAACTAAGGGAAAAAGGTGATGACCCAAAGTTGTTAAATTTGTACAACTTGGCAATATCATTACACCAAGAGTAGTGAGGTGCTTACAACCTAGTATGGGGGAGATGTGTAACATTATTGCACCGAGAGTAGCGAGGTGCTTACAACCCAATATGGGGGAGATGTGTAAAATTACACATAATGAACTAACGTTGTGTGCACCGAGAGTAGTGAGGTGCTTACAACCCAATATGTGGGAGATGTGTAACGTTACACATAATGAACTCACGTTATGTACCAATATATATATATATTATGTCGGATCATAAAATAAATTAAAAATAATTAAAAAATCCACATTCACTCATAAAATAAAAATGTAAATCCAAATAAAATGTCATTAAAAAAATAATACCTCAAGAAATTGGATGCCTCTTGGTGCTTGATAGATCTGTGTTTAGGATGGATCTATGTTAGTCAAATATTCCAATGACGATGACGTGCTCAGGGTCTTTAAAACCTTGATTACTTGGTGAGGTGTAAACGTTACAGTATTGCCTTCACCAAAATGAGTGATTTGATAGACCAACAACAAATTGCAGGAATATTTCCAAGAGACTAAATACCTTAAGCTTTAGCTCACACAAACAAATCACATATCAACACACTGATGTTTTCATGTGGTTTAAACCCTTGAAGAGGGAAACACTCAATGACCCCATCGAAATACCTACTTGAGGCAATATTATTATGCAAAGAATAATATTGCTTATGAGTTTTTCATTATCGATCAACTAGCAAATGACCCTCCATGCTCTTTAAATAGAGATCATGGACCAATCAGGTGCTAAACCATGGATCAATGGTCATTGAGATTGAGGAGAAGATGAAACGTTGAATCACTACATATCAAGAACATATCGTGAATGTCAGATTACATATATACAAATGCAGACTAAAGAAACACACTTTACCTAACATATATATTATGACAAGTTTATATTAACTAACTCCTAATTGTCTAAATATCCTAACACTTCCCGACCAAGGGGGATCTGTAGGAAAACCCATTGTGAAGTGTGCCCACCTCATGGAAGGGGTGCAACCTTTGATGAGTCAATATAATAGAATCACCACCTAGGAACCCTCACATATATATAAGGGAGTTCCTAGGTGTTGAGAGGCATCCAAGTTGAACCATCAACCGAACCAAGAGACGATTCACAGCTAAGGAGGCTTATGTGGTTGGGAAGTGACCAAGATTGTATGGGATCAACAAAGGGACGTTGGTTCAACAAGGAGAATGTTTAAGGAAAGAGGTTTCTTGGCCCAGGAAAACTTTATGGGAAAAATTTAGCCCATGGGTTATTTTTCCATGTTTGTTTCAAAAAAAAGATTCGTCAATTTGCATTTTTGAAGCCCTGTTTCACCCAATTTTGACGAGGGAAAAGTTTTCACTCTAAAAATCACCATATTATTATATAAACTATATAAAATCCTTATAATTTGAAATACTTTTAGAAAAATATTGTCAAATATTTTATAGTTTACATTTTAAGAATTGATAAGATTTGCCAAGGTTTATACACTATTAAATAAGTATGGATCCTTAATTTTTTTCTTTTGAATCTTGGGGATTTTGTATTCTTTGGCATCACACCTTATAATTGGTCCCCCTTTATAATTGAGGTGTTCCCCATTACTAGGACCTCCTTATTGTAACCCTATCACTTTTAATACTAATTTACTGGTGCTTGAGTTTGGGCACCACTGTACATGGCTGTGCATGTATTTTTGATATATTATTGCATAACTTGTTAAACACAACACCACACACATATAACTTAATAAGTCTAAGTGCACAAGTACTTAGTTAAGGTTGTTGGGAGCCATTAGGATTAGGAAACATGTAGTTCAAAGTTGAAGGTATAGATGGGTTCTGAATAAATATTTGTAGTCTGTTGATGAGTAAGCTCAAACTACCAAGTCTTTGATAACAATGTTCGGTTAGTGCCACATAACTACCAAGGGTTGGGAATGCCTTTGACACAAAAGTTTGGGGTTATGATAGATGGTATCAGAGTCGTGATTACATCTTTGACAACATACTTGGGTGAATTCAGTGTCGAAGCCGCAGTCGATGAAGAGATGCTACCAATGGGAAGCGTGCCCAGTTTTGAGCTCATTGGATTGAGTTTTGGTGAACATACTTGTTTAGCGTAGAGTTATAGGGTGTGTCATAGAGAAGTGTCATGAAGTAGTTTGGAAACATATTGGGCACATAAGGAAGACTTTGTGGAGGATTTTTCCAAAACAATGAGGCAGGTAACTGCCATTATCTATATGTAGCACTTGAATGTGCCGATAGATATCCATACGCACTTTGGCATTGTGCAACTTGTTGTGGTAGTATTCAAAGGATCATTACGGGTCATATTGGTGCCGAGAGTAGATCAAGAAATGTGAGCTCATTGCAAGTCTCACCTGGAGGAGCAGTTGTAAGGTACCCGAGGGCAACACTTGGTAAGTAACATTTGTTATTTTCAAGATGATGGATGACAAGAGAGCTAGGAATAAGTGCCTTCGGTAGGGAGGAAAACATGCAAAGTTTGGGCCCCTTGGCTGAAAACCAAGGAAGAGACATGCACCAACTTTTCTAGTGGATGCCATTATAAATGGAAGGAAAGCAAGATAATCGGAGGATACGATTTCCTCTCATAAGTTCCTCAAGAAGGAGTTGAAAGGGGATCTTGGAATTGGGGAAGAACCATGCGACGATTTTGTAGAGGTGGTCAACTCTAAATAAGTAGCCATGATAGGGATCATGCCCAAGGTTCATGTGTAACTTGGCAAGTGGAGAGGTCAAGACAAATTCATAATGATGAAACTGGATAACTTTTAGGTCATCCTTGGGTAATACTTCTGAAGGAGGGTGAAGGAAGATCTCATGTTGTTTAAGGAGAAATTGGTGATTTTCAGTAGAGAAAAGTCTTATTGATGCAGGGGCATCCAACCCAAGACCAACCGACGAGATAAGCGGCGGGGAATTCGACTAGAAGTGGGAAAATGAGCTTCCATGAAGGAGAAATGGGTATTGTCTGAGACCATGTAGATGGGTTGAAGAGAGATTAGTCGATAGATATTATTGTCGAGAATTGTTCGAGTGGTAGAATAGAAGTGGTGGCGAGCAGCTATGGTCAAAAGTTGAAGTGGAGGAAGGATCAGTCGGAGGACTAAGTAGTCGACGGAGGTGGTCAACAAGAACTGGTTGAGTCCACACTGGATAGGATAAAGACGAGTGGTTGTGGCCGCGAGGGAAGAGTCAAAGCATTTCTGTGTGAAGGAAATATTAGTGGCCCTAGATGGTCATGACAACTAAGAGACGAATCGAGGAAGAATGCCAAGTCGCGACCAAAGGTGAGAAACTAGTTGAAAGACTAAGTGGATCGGTGATGAAGTAACAGAGAGGATATCGACTACCATGAAGTGTTCGAAGAAAGAAGAAAAAGGAGTGTTGGTCTAATAGAAGACAATAGTTGACATGGAAGGTCTCGACATGGGTGACAATGATTTCGATATAGTAAGAGAATATGGCTAGTTGCGAGCTAGTAGAGTAGAGTGAATTTCAATCGATGGGAATGTCGATCGACGAAAAGAGAATAATTCAAGCTAGAGAAGTTGACGTGGGAGAACTGAGTGAGTGACAGTCAAAGCAGAGAACAATTTCAATTGGTCGTGGAGATGAGGAGGTCGATGAGTGAAAGGATAACACGCAGAAAGAAGCATCGTTTAAATGTCAACCAAGCCATGGTTGATGATGGGAGATGAGACAAAGATGAAGAATGAGTGAGAGTAGTATGGTTGAAGGGAACATTAATAGACGAAAAGGAAGATATAAAGTGAAGGCAGTTGAGGGGAATGTTAACAGAAGGATGTGGCACGAGTGGTTGCACTAGGAGACTTATGAGAACCAACGAGTATAGGTTGATTGTTGACCAATGAGAATTATGAAAATTTCAAATTCCAAGAATGCCATTCTATGTGAAGGACAGAGCGTGTCTAAGATGCAACAGAAGGTAGGTGTTACAGTTGCAGAGAAGTGATGGCGGTAGGTGAGGAGCTAGATGGCATTGTGCACCATGGATATTTTCAAAGGAAGCAAGAAGCTTCTAGAAGACGCATAAGTAGGTGGGCGTTGTATAAATAACCATTGAGGCAAGATAGAAGGGGTGCATGTTGATGTAATTGTAGCTTCGGAATGTATTCACTTGTATTTCTTATGTATTGTAACTCGATGTTTATTCTGGGATGTACTTGAGTCATGTCATGCCCCGAGGTTCCTATCGAGAGTTTCTATAATGTAAACACGTCATGTTAAGTCAAGGTGGGTAACCCTCCTATTGTCTAAGGGTTAAATTCCCCGCAGTTCTGGGGCACTAGGGTTATTAGACTCACCTAGTGAAGTCGGCCCTAGTTGGGTTTAGTCAAGTCGAGAATTAGTATAAATAGAGAGCTAGCCTCTCTATTTATCACACACTCACTCACACTCAGTTGTAGCGCATAACTGAGGAAGAGAAAGACACTAGGGCAAGGAAGAAAGAGGTTACTGCCATCGGGAGATCATCTTATTGTTTTAGGTTTCAATTTTGGTGCTAATTCTATCTTAGAGGAAGTTGTGGGGTTTTCTCCATTTATGGAAAAACACTTTGTTCATTGTCTCTTGTGTTTGATTGATGTGCTTGTTGTTCTCTCAGTTAAAGATCCTAATGATATGCTAGCTTAATGTTAAAAATCTAACATGGTATCAGAGCTAACTAAGAAGAAGACATTGTATAGCTGCGGGAACTAGGGCTTCCTATTTTATGGATCTCTCTGCACATATTTTTAGCAAAAGTAGGGTGGAATAACTCTCCTCCCTAGGGCGCATCTTTTTGTCGAAGCAGAATCCAATTCTGAGGTTTTTCAGTTTTGGACCCGACACTACTACCAGAAATTAGGGCTTTTCACAAAAGTGGAATTTTTCAGTGAGCCCAGGCTTGGATTGATCTCCTCCCCAAAATCGAAGTTAGGGATCAAATTCAAAGCATTTGGTTGGACAAAACTCTGGAAAAGCAAAACCCTAATCTGCTCCTGAACCAACACTGCAGGATTTCAGCTCCAAATCCAAATCCGACATCTTGACCGGGTAAGATCTAAATATTTTGTATATCCATTTGAGGTTCTCAGTTCAGATGTCTCATCATACCAAGCTTGATGAAAAGATTGAGGGAGCTGATAACTTCCGAGCCTGGAAATATAGGATCTCCATGGTCTTGGAAGAAAATGAGTTAGTCTCCTATATCAGTGAGGAGGTTCCAGTTCCAGAGGGAGATGAGGCCAAGGCCTTACAGAAGAATAAGTTGGTTATGGAAAAGAGGATCATTGCTGATTCTATCAAGGATCACCTCATACCACAGGTGTCCTCCCTCAAGACACCTAAAGCTATGTTTGATGCCCTAACCAAATTGTTTGAAGGGAAGAACATTAATCGGAAGATGACTCTAAGGAACCAGTTGAAGAATGTAAAGATCCAGAATGAGGAGACAATCCAGTCATACTTCACAAGGGTCTCCCAGATCAAAGAACAACTGGAAGCAGTAGATGAAGAAGTGGAGAATGCAGAAATTGTGATGACAACTTTGAATGGCCTCCCTAGGTCATGGGATTCTTTCATCCAAGGAATCTGTGCTAGGAAGAAGTTAGTCAAGTTCACTAGACTGTGGGAAGAATGTTCACAAGAATAAGCTCGAATAGCAGCTCGAGAAGAAAAGATGGGAAGTGAAGATCAAGCTCTCACAGTACACTCCAAGAAAGGAAGAAGGGAAAAGCATCATCACCAAGGTAAGCATTCTAATTAGAAAGGTTCATCTAAACTCAGATGTTATACATGCGATGAAATATGACACTATGCTAGAAACTATCCCATGAATAAGAATGGACCCAAGAAGAAGAGGAACTCCAAAAGAAGACATCATGCTCACACTGCTGAGGATGATGATCCTCCCAGAAAGAGAGTGAAACAAGAAAGTGAAGACTCTTCAAGTGAAGATGAATATGTTTTGATCTCTGCTCTCACAGGAACTGTCACTCATGGAAGCAAAGATTGGCCTATTGACAGTGGGGCTTCCAAACACATGATAGGTTTCAAGGAATCCTTTGAGAAACTATTCGAACATAATTCACCCCATAAGGTAAAACTTGGGGATGACTACCAATATCCCATAAAAGGTAGTGGTGAATCATCCTATAAGCTAGACTCTAGAAAGTCTATGAAAATGAAGGATGTCTTGTTTGTACCAGGACTAAAGAAGAATCTTCTATCCATATTGGCACTGGATGCAAAAGGCATGAGGGTTGCATTTGTAGATGGCCAAGTCCTCATGTGGCCAAGAGGAAATACTATTGACGATGCAATAGTAATTGGAGAACAAGAAGGAGGATTAAACAAATTGAAGGGCCATCCAGAACAAGATTTGGTCCATGACACAGTAGATCCAAATGAACTTTGGCATAGAAGGTTTGCACATGTGCACTACAGAGGACTACAACTTGCAAGCAAAGCTATTGAAGGTCTTCCAGAAATTCAAGCAAAACATGAAGGAGTCTGCAAAGGATGTGCGAAAGGAAAGAACACAAAGAAGACATTTTGAAGTAGCGAAAGAAAAGCAAAATGAATCTTGGAAATCATCCACTCCGATGTATGCGGACCAATGTCATCAAGTTCTCTAAGCAGGTATGTATACTATGTTTCTTGTATTGATGACTTTTCTAGGAAGACATGGATTTACTTCATGAAGAACAAAGATGAAGTTTTCAGCAAGTTCAAAGAATTCAAAGCCTTGATCGAGAACCACATAGAAAAGAAGATCAAGACCTTTCGATCAGATAACGGTGGAGAATTCACATCAAATAAATTCAAAGACTTATGGCAAGAATCATGGATTAACAGGGAGTTATCCACTCCATATAATCCACAACAGAATGGGGTTGCAAAAAGGAAGAATAGAACTATCATGGAAGCTACAAGAGCAATGCTTCATGATTAAGATCTTCCCATGCATCTATGGGCAGAGGCTACCAGAACAACGATGTATGTACAAAACTGTACTCCACATAGAGTACTCGAGAACAAGACTCCTGAAGAAGTCTTCTCCGGCAAGAGACTAGAAGTCAGCCATCTCAGAATATTCGGCTGTCCAGTGTACATACACATTCCGAAAGAAAAGAGGACAAAGTTAGGTCCTTCAGGAAAGAAGGGTATATTTGTGGGATACTCTGAAAGCTTGAAGGCTTACAGAATATACTTCCCAGGATTCAAGAAGATTGACATCAGCAAGGATGTAACATTTGATGAAGACACAGCTTACAACAAATCCAGAAAGAGACCTGCTAAAGAACTGGACGAAGAAGAAGCACCCAAAATTCATGATACAACCATGAATGAAGAGATTCAAGAAGAAGATTGAGAATCTGGAGAACCACAAGAACTTGTAGATCCACCTCAAGAGAAGAATCCTCACAAGAGGAAACCTGCTTGGGTACGAGAAGTTATCCAAGGTGCAGAAAGATATGGGGCTCCAGAAGAGAATCACAGAGAAAGTAAGAGAACTAGATCCTGCTTCGGATATGTAGCTTTACTATGTGACTTTATCAATAAAGAACCTTCCAATTATGAAGAAGCGGCAGAACGAAAATAATGGAAGGATGCTATGATCGAAGAGTATCAATCGATCATGAAGAACGATGTTTGGGATGTTGTCCCAAGACCAGAAGGGAAGTCGGTTGTAACGTCCAAATGGATCTACAAGATCAAGCATGCTGCAGATGGTAGCATAGAGAAATATAAGGCAAGATTCGTGGCTCGTGGCTTCTCACAGAAAGAAGGAATAGATTATGAAGAAACCTTTGCACCTGTAGCCAGAGACACTTCCATCAGATCAGTACTTGCTCTAGCTATAGTGATGAAATGGAAGATACACCAAATGGATGTCAAGACTGCTTTCTTGAATGGTGTAGTGGAAGAGGAAATGTATGTAGAGCAACCACTTGGTTTTGAGACACATGACAGGGAGTCTCATGTGTGCAGATTGAAGAAATCCCTATACGGTTTGAAACAAGCACCCAGGACATGGTACGACAGAATTGACAACTTTCTATCCAGTTTGGGCTTTACCAAGAGTAAAGCAGATTCCAACCTTTACTACAAGGTTGAATATGGAAACCTAGTGATGCTCCTACTGCATGTAGATGATCTGTTTGTAACAGATATGGATGGGTTGATTGCTGATACGAAGAGAAAGCTTGTTGCCGAGTTCGAAATGAAGGACTTGGGTATGATGCATTATTTTCTAGGTATGGAGGTGTGGCAGATTGCGGATGGAATCTCCCTCGGACAAGGGAAGTATGCAGTAGAGATCCTGAAGAGGTTGGGGATGATGGACTGCAAGGCCATGACCACACCTATGGCATCGAACCTGAAGCTATTGAGTGATGCTTCATCAGAAGCGGTTGATGCTACTATGTATCGTCAGATGATTGGGTCATTGATGTACCTAACGAACATAAGACCATATATTTGCTTTGTTGTGAACACCTTGAGCCAGTTCTTGACAGATCCGAGACATGTTCACTTGATTTTTGCAAAGCATATTCTGAGGTACCTAAAGGGTATAATTGATTATGGGCTCAAGTACGAGGCGAATCAGAAGAATAACCTAGAGGGTTATGTTGATTCATATTGGACAGGCAGTGCCATCAATAAGAAGATCACTTCAGGGTGTTGCTTCAGTATGGGATTAGGTATGATCTCTTGGTTTAGCAGGAAGCAATCCTGTGTGGCACTGAGTACAGCTAAAGCAGAGTATGTCGTAGCTTGTTCGGCTAGTTATGAGGCAGTATGGCTGAGGAATCTACTGTCTGATTTATTTGATCTCCAGCTGGATGCTACTTGTATACATTGTGACAACCAAAGTTGTGTGAAGTTGTCAGAGAATCCAATGTTCCATGACAAGTCGAAGCATATCGAGATCAAGTATCACTATATTAGGGATATGGTGCAGAGGGGAGTAGTGAAGCTCCAGTATGTTGCGACGGAGGAACAAATAGCTGATGTGTTGAAAAAGCCATTGGCTAAGGTGAATTTTGAGTACTTCAGGGAGAAGCTTGGTGTTCTCTAGATTGAGGTTTCCTCCAAGGGGAAATGATGAGACCCAGAGCCATTCTGACATGGTGAGAGGATTGGTTCCTTCCATGGTCATATGTAAGGGCTGAGCCATTCTGTCATGGTGAGGATTGGTTCCTTCCATGTCAGATATGAGTGCTGAGCCATTCTGATGTGACTGTAGGATTGGTTCCTACATGATCAGAAATAAGCACTGAATTCCATTCTTGGAATGGAGGCACCTGGTCAGTTACCAGGTAGCTCAGTCTGGGACTGGGGGCCATTCTGATATGACTGTAGGATTGGTTCCTACTAGATCAGATGTGAGTGCACGCCCTTTCGAACATGCATGTTGGATTGGTTCCTCGCATGTGTCGGATGTAAGTGCAGATCCCTTTCGAACATGCATGTTGGATTGGTTCCTTGCATGTGTCAGATGTAAGTGTAGAGCCCTTTTGAACATGCATGTTGGATTGGTTCCTTGCATGTGTCGAATGTAAGTGTAGATCCTTTTAGAACATGCATGTTGGATTGGTTCATCGCATGTGTCGAATGTAAGTGCAGAGCCTTTTTGAACAAGTATGCTGGATTGGTTCCTCGCATGTGTCAAATATAAGTGCTGAGCCTTTTTTAACATGTATGTTGGATTGGTTCCTCGCATGTGTCAAATGTGAGTGCTGGGCCTTTTTGACAGGGTTTTGGGATTGGTTCCCACATGGTCAGATGTGAGTGCTGGGCGTGCATTTCTGATATGAATATAGGATTGGTTCCTACATGATCAGATATAAGTGTTGGGCGGGCCATTCTGACTTAGGGTGAAATATAAGCGCTGAAGAAGACCTACATGGAGGCTAGGCCTACAACCAACATGAAAAAGGGTTGGCTCTGTAGAACTTCCTATGACGAGAAGAATCATGAGATAGCACCCGTGATGATCCATATCGAGGGATGATCCAGATCCAGAGATGATCCAGATCGAGTGATGATCCAGATCCAGAGATGATCCAGATCGAGTGATGATCCAGATCCAGGTGAAGATGACTTGAAGATGAAGGTGACTTAAATATAGAGATGACTTGAAGGTGAAGATGATGAAGACTCGATGATGATCCAGATGATACAGAGAAGAAGACTTGTGTTGATAAATTGTGTCGAGAGAATACCTTCCTAGTTAAGAGGAAGTGTTGATGTAATTGTAACTTTAGAATGTATTCACTTGTATTTCTTATGTATTGTAACCCGATGTTTATTCCGGGATGTACTTGAGTCATGTCATGCCCCGAGGTTCCTATCGGGAGTTTCTATAATGTAAACAAGTCATGTCAAGTCAAGGTGGGTAACCCTACTATTGTTTAAGGGTTAAAGTCCCCGCAATTTCGGGGCACTAGGGTTATTAGACTCACCTAGTGAAGTTGTCCCTAGTTGGGTTTAGTCAAGTCGGGAATTAGTATAAATAGAGAGCTAGCCTCTCTATTTATCACACACTCACTCACACTCAGTTGTAGCGCATAGCTGAGGAAGAGAAAGACACTGGGGCAAGGAAGAAAGAGGTTACTGCTGTCGGGAGATCATCTTACTGTTTTGGGTTTCACTTTTGGTGTTGATTCTATCTCAGAGGAAGTTGCGGGGTTTTCTCCATTTATGGTTTCCCCGAGGAAAAACAATGTGTTCATTGTCTCTTGTGTTTGATTGTTGTGCTTGTTGTTCTCTTAGTTAAAGATCCTAATGATATGCTAGCTTAATGTTAAAAATCTAACAGTGCAAACCCTTAGTAATGTATTGGTATTCCTCCTTTGAATGAGAGACGAACCATGTACAACCATAAATCTATGTTGTAATGTATAGGAACGACTAAGACACAATGGACTTCACCATTGGTTGTAAATCACAAATGTAATTTATTTTCTGATATTAATACAAGCTATAATTATCGATATTATATCAGTTGTATGTGTGTTGTTTGTTGTGTGCATTTTGACCAAGCCGATCGCACCAGTTCGATCAGTTCACGCCAAAGTTGTGTGATTATTAAAGGCAATGGTCGAGGTTGTTCACGCCAAGTGGTATAAGAGAAGGCAGGAGTATCCTACATGAAGACTATGGTTGCGAACAGAAGGAGAAGGTGACTCCAACTGTGGTTGGGTAGAGTTGCTGAGTGAAGTGGAACCCAGTTGCAATTGGGTTAAGAAACAACTCCAACTGTGGCTGGGTCGAGCTATGGAAGAAGGATAGCTCCCACAGGAGGTGGGGTAGAGTTGTCCAAGTCTAGAAAAGTTAAGGATACATGTAGCTCCATAGATGTGGTTATGGGTAGAGATGCAACGTCGAGGTGAATAACAAACAACTGTAGTGAGAGTGTTGGGTAGAGTCGACCAACAACATTTGGTATATCCATCAATGGATGGTTTGGTTGAGTACCTATAGGAAAAGAGAAGGAAAGCCAAGTTGAAGACTAGATGAGTGGAAGGTAGAAGGTATTTCTCTAAAGACATGAAGAAAATAATAGTTCCAATAGAGAGGATGGAGAGAATTGGTGAGGAGAAAGAAGAAGGACTCAATCGAAGGGTACATTAGAAGAAGACTACACAGTGTAAAGGTACGGAAGTGTCGAGGTCGAAAGAGAAGAGGACCTTGAATAATGCTTACATTGCACTGAGTGCGACAGTGCCGAAGCTAAAATATTTATAGACAACACAAGGGTTGGAGAGGTCGACAGATGGAGATAAACTAATGGAAACCCTGATGTCAGGGAAGAGAATCCTCACAATCGAGGAGACTAGCGAGATTCACGAAAGGATCGAGCAAAGGATTGAGATTCTAGGTAGAGCACAAGTCGACAGATGCTTCCTAGAAGGAGGAGTGATGCAGGGACATGCCTCCGAGAGGACCCAGTAGGAAGGGAAGGATCCCACAGAAATGGTCGAGTTATGGTGACTAGTGATGGAAGGAAAGTTAGTCGATAACTCGCAGGATTAGTCGAAGGAAGATACTGCCAATATGGAAAAAGATGGGTCAGAAAAATATGGAGCTAACAAGATAGAGGAGCATTCGAATGAGAATATTGTCGATGAGGAGATAATTTCGGCCGAGGACATAACTGACAAAGTGGAGGTACATGATAAACTTCACCCAAGGAAGTGTGGAGGAGAAATTGTCGATTGAGTTGTTGACGAGAATACGAACACAAACAAAGGCAGAAGAGTGTGAATAATACTGCCAATGTACCAACGACAATGAAGACTGTAGAACAAGAGGAATCTGCATAAATGACCTACATAGGCAGAAAATTAAACCGACAAGTTGAAGGAGCACTTGTAAAGGAGTGCAGAAGGAAATGGCAAGGAGATCATGAATAATACAAAGGTAGCAGATGATATGGGCTAGAGCCAACATCCATGGTCAAAGAGGGTAGAAGAGGAGAGGCGAGTCATAGGAGACTTACAACAAAGGCTAAGTATGCAACGACAACAGTGAGTTTGTTGAAGACTGAAGATAAACTTGCATCTGGTATGCAAGCCGTCGAGGTGAGGTCGACAGAAAAAAATGGGTCGAGAAGCCTAGAAGAAGAGGAGTGCATTCAGAAGGATACTGATAGAAAATCTACAAACCTTTCCTTAGAAGGAAGTCTAATATGTTAGCCCGATTTCTGTTTCTTTTACATTTTTATAAAACCACAAACCTAATCATCCATTTATAAAACCTTAAGATTCTCTAGACTTTGGGCCTTAGCACTCAAGGTGAAAATTCTAGTGATAACATATTCTGGCACTGTTTCCAGGGACGAAAGTGAAGATTATCTTTCCCGGGAAGAACCACAACGATCAGATGTAGCTCTTGATGGTAGACAGGGGCAGGACATCAGTTTGAATGAAATTTTCTACTTAATGACTCCATCTTCATCACAGGTGAATCTATTGGAAACCTCACTGGTTCGGAATGGACAAGATTCTTGCTCAGAGGTATGCATTTTGTGATTTCTCAAAGATAGTTGGTTTCCCTAATCCAGTTCCTAGTAGAGATGAATGGGAAAATAGCCTCCCCAGGTTTAGAGTAGAAGATTGGGAAGTACTAGTTGAATACTTGCTAGATTTCCATGATTTTATTCATCGTCTTCAGATCGTGCATGAGGATGTTAAGATTATGCTTTTTAGATATTCATTGGAGGGAGCAGCGCGAGATTGGTGCAAATCTCTTTCGGCTACTACTATCAATTCTTTGAAAGGTTTTCATGCAACTTTTCATTCATTTTGCAAAGAGAAATTTTTAGCTGATTTCCTTTATAAAAAATGTTGTTACGAATTCGATTTGTTATACAAGAAATATGCCAATCATGAAGATCATGATGATTGTGATAGCAAAACCCTAGATGCATTTTTCATTGATCCAAATGTTTCTAGTAGTCATGAGTATGATGCAATTGTTGTCCCAAATGTTAACGAAGATCAAGCTTCTCATGAGCCATTATTTTTCCAAGATCACAATCAAACAACGAATTCTGAGTTTGAAGATGTAGAAATGTTTAAAGATCAACTTGTTTATGATGAGTTTTTAGATAAGAGTAAAACACAAGAAGATAAATAAGCCCCTCAATTATTATCTGCAGAGAGTTTTAATTTACATCCTCTTCATGATAAATATGAAGATAAACATCTAGATCTGATTTCTTTTCAGCAAACAAAAACCATTATTCAAAAAGCCTCTTTTAAATTTCATTTTGATGAGATTTCTCGTTGTCTTCATGATATTGAGCTTTCACGTGAGATTGGAATAGATGATGATAAACATGTCCTTGAGCTTGTGGGTGTTCAAAGTTTACCTGTTTATGATAAATTTGAAAAAGTACTTACTGTAGAAGATCATGAAGACGAGTTTCATTTTCAGCAGTTCATATGAGAAACTGTGGAACTGATTCAATATGATGACATCCTTGTTCCTTGGATCAACTGCATGTATCTTATCATGGGTTTCATGATCCTGTTGCTGAGTGGCTGGAGTTGTATTTTTCAAAGGTTTCTAATGCCCCATCTTTTGGTATGTTTCCTATTTTCAGTTGTAAGTATCAACAACTTATAGACTGTTTGTTGCATTCATTACATTTTTTGTTGGTCTTCTCAAATAGTGGCATGCATGGAGTTATGATTTTTAGTCAATTGGTTTCTTGGCTTCATTGGAAGTATGATTACACATGATCAACTTGATGTCTGCAAGATAGGAGTATGGTTTGTAAATAAATAAGCTCATCTCAAGAGCATTTTTTCTCGTTCAGTTTTTCAGCAGTAGAGCAGTTATTTGATTTTTAGCATGAAATTAGTTTACAACAGAGATAGTTTGAATTCAGTTTGCAGAATAGTGGTTTTGCTTTCATCACTTTCTATTTCAGTTTGACTCAGTGTGTGCTAGTCTTGCATGAATAAGACTCCAGCCCAATGGAGCACTGGTACATGATTGGACAGATTGCAAGTTTTTAGTTTGCAATAAATGGTAAAGTAGAGTATGGTTACATGTTGCAGAAATGGTTATAGAAAATGACAAAATGGGAAGGCACTTAGTCTGCATGTTCTTGGAGCCTCACAGGGAGGACTGCATCCCTAGTCAGAGCCAGATGTTGGTACCAGAATCTACCCCAGCAAAATTGTTTACATTCTGGCAGCGCATATGTAAAGAAGGACCTTGATCTTCGTTGAGGAATGCCCAATAAGTATTTTCGCCAAAATGAATCCCTCGAAATCTTCACTCTTTTCACTATACTAAATTTAATTTGCCTCATTAGTTTGGTCAATTTCCCATCATTACAAAATCCTTGATCTTGTGATCTTTATTGGCTTACCTTTTGGTCAAAACCTCAACCTTATATGCCGAAGAGTTTTTAATAATTATTATTATTTTAACAAAAAAAATCTTTTTATCTTTTAATTAAAATACTAATTGTTATTAAAAAGAAAAAACAAAAGAGAAAAAATATTATTTTTCATGGATTTTACTTTCCCCATAAGCTTTTAAATGATTACGTTTCCTCGTACCTACTATAAGTCTACAATTGCCCTAAGAGATAAAGTTTGGTTATTGTAAAAGTTCTGATCTTTATCCATTGCTATGTTAATCCAATACTAAGTCTCCACCATCATCAAAGCACTCTTGCCAAATGCCCAGAAGATTCCAGCAAGACTATATGCGCTTTGCGTTCCGGAGAAGGATTTATAAAGTATTGATAAGTCCATCTCTTATACATATGAAATATTTATATAAAATTGCCGGAGTGTTTGAGACCCGTGGGCTCATTTAATAAATGTTACGGTTGGGAGGGTGTCAATGGGAGGGTTACGGTTGATGCCAGCATTGAAAATAACCAAATCAATTGGTATCTTGAGATGACTGTCTTCTGAGCCACGTTTTTATAAAATTATGGTGAAAATAATAACATATCTGAATATATCAAGTCACCAGTTATCACGGTATTGAAAGAATAAAAGCCGCTTAACCGTCTCAGTTAGTTAGCTTGAGAAAATCTTGATTAAATTAGAGATTCTAGCAAAGTTTAAGGAAGAGGACCGCCATTTCAACGAATAACATCTTCAGGAAAAGCCCCAGCAAATATACAAGCATGCAGCTTTATGGAGATTTTCGTGGCAACATTCAAATGTCAAAGCGTCCAGAAATGTGACGGGGATAGCTAAATGTTTAAGTTTTTAATTCCAGTGAACGCCAAAAGATTGAGATCGTAATATATGTTCCAATTCCCATAGGGAAATGCTAAGGAAGCGTCCACAATGATACTAAAGCTTGAGTTAGATCTGAGTAAATCGAAAATGTTAAGGAACAATGCCCACCACGCATAAAACATCAAGCACGGGGTTAATGTAGCATTCAAATGTGGAGGTAGTTACCCACAGTGATTAATGAGTACCGAAAACACTTGTGCAAGGAATAATTGGTCCAAGTTCCAGGTTTCCGACGCCGAGCACGGAAGTGTTAAGAAGAACGCTTTTGGGAAATACCAACTGCGCAAGCAAATTGAGTTCGTGATAAATCTCGGATCAACAACAGAATTTCAAAGTGGATTGGATCAACATCAATTAAACATCATCTCCAGTTTTCAAGGAAAAAGATCAGCAGGTTAAAAAGCACTCCAGATTTGTAGTGATTAATTCAGTCATTGAGGCAGAGTTTTAGTCCCCAAGGATTGCAAGTGGCAGGGCACCTGACAGCAAAGAAACAACTATCAAAGAAGCAGTTACAGATTTCAAGGATAATGCAGAGAGCGAATCACAAAAGTAAGGATCGCTACATCCATCACCAAAGGGAGGGATTGTTGGATTTTAGGAAAAATCATCGATATAAGCTGCAAGAAAGTCGCAATTCACCAGATTCATGGACAATATTTGTGGACAGCACACCAGTCATTCCATTTCTATCAAGTTTATACAAAGCGATCATGGCAGAATACTCGGTGAAAGATAGCTTGAGATCATCATATGTATTAAGTTGGTCATATCGATGGTAGATTCTATCATCTCCTACTACATCATGAGCATATCCCATTTCTTAAGGAAGTAGTTTCGATTGAAACGATTTTCCTGATGAGATAGCAAAAGAGGGTCGAAACATGTTATTTAAAGAGCAACCAAATGACTGTACCAAGAGGGAGAGTTCTAGCCGAGGGGATGAGAGTGTATTAAGAGTGTGGAGATTAGACTGTTACTATAATTTGCAGGCATGTATTGCATTTCCTATGTTTATAAAGATGTTTTGAAGTGATTATATTCAAGATGAGCTAGTTTTGTTTTAATATTTGAAAGTTGATAACTGTTATGTTTTATTCATAATTTTGTTCTTAGATAGACGTTTCTTATATCTGGATTCTTATGAATAATTTGTACATTTATCCATGATTTGAATAAAACATGTTCATTCCTTACATAAGTTCATTTTCGTATCTTTCTATGCCTTGTTTCTTATGTTTATACATCCACTGTTTAGTAATCTGAATATGTTAGCCCGATCACAGTTTCTTTTACATTTTATAAAACCATAAACCTAATCATCCATTTAGAAAACCTTAAGATTCTCTAGACTTTGGGCCTTAACAGTAAAGGTGCAAACTCTAGTGATAACAGGTTCTATAGCATATCACCCCAAGGGATGAGAAAGCAGTTAGAGTTGGTTGACTAAAAGGATGGAAACAATTCAAAGCAAAACAGAACAAAATGGAAAGAAATGATAGACCAGTGAGGAAATGGTATAAGTTTTGGAACCGCCACCAAAATAAAGTCCAGTAGTAGGATCTTGCAGGAGAAGAAAGTCCCCATCTTGAGGACAATATTTTACTTAACATAAGGAGTATGATGCAGGGGCATACATCCCAAGACTGACATATGAGATAAGCAACAGGGAAGTCAACTGGAATCGGGATAATGAGCTTCCATGAAGGAGAAATGGGTACTATGTGAGCCCATATAGTCGAGTCAAATATATAGTTATTGACAGAGATTGTCGTCGAGAATTGGTCGAGTGGTAGACTAGAAGTGGTGGCAAGTAGTTGCCGTGAAAAGTCACACTGGAGGAAGAATCAGTCAGAGGACTGATCAGTCGACGATGGTGGTCGATAAGAATTGGTCGAGTGGTAGACTAGAAGTGGTGGTGAGTAGCTGTCGTGAAAAGTCACAGTGGAGGAAGGATCAATCGAAGGACTGAGTAGTCGACGATGGTAGTCGATAAGAACTGGTCAAGTTTAGACTGGACAGGATAAAGTCAATTAGCTACGGTCATGAGGGAATAATTGAAGCCCTTTTGTGTGAAGGCAAGGGTAGTGGCCCTAGATGGTTAAGACGACCAAGAGATGACTTGAGGAAGAATTCCAAGTCGCGTCCAAATGTGAGAAACTAGTCGAAGGACTAAGTAGATTGGTGATGAAGTAACAGAGAGGATACCGACTACCAAGAAGTGGTCGAAGAAATAGGCCAAATGAGTGTTGTTCTACTCAAAGCAAGTAGGTCGAGATGGTAGGTCTCGACATGGGTGAAAATGATTGAGTTACAACCAGAGAATATGGCTAGTTGTGATCTAGTAGAGTCGAGTGAAGTCCGTTCGATGGGAATGCCTATGGAGGAAAAGATAAGAAGTCAAGCTAGAGAAGTTTACATGGGAGAACCGACTGAGTGACAGTCGAAGTAGAGTCCATTTGCGATTGGTCATGGAGATGAGGAGGTTGACGAGTGAAAGGTCTACACGGAGATAGAAGGAGAGTAGTCTATTTGAAGGGATTTTTGACAGAAGAAAAGGAAGATATAAAGTGAAGGAAGTCGAGGGGAATGGTGACAAAAGGATGTGGAGCGAGTGGTCGCACTAGGCAACTGATAAGAACCGACGAGTACCGGTTGAGAGCTAACCGATTGGAATTTTGAGAATGCCGAATTCCAATACTGTAGAAGGACAGAGCATGTCCAGTATGCAACAAAAGGTAGGTGGAATAGTTGCAGATCAGTTATGGTGGTAGGAGAGGAGGAAAGATGGCATTACACGCCATGGATATTTTCAGAGGAAGGTAGAAGCTTCTAGAAGACACCTAAGCAGGTGGACACACTATATAAATAGCTATTGAGGCAAGAGAGAAGGGGATCGAAGCCTAAGAAATGTATTGGTATTCCTCCTTTGAGCTCGAGATGAACCATATACAACCATAGAGATATGTTGTAATGTATAGGGTTGATTGATCCACAAGGGACATCACACTTGGTTGTAAATCACATATTTAATTTGTTTTCTGATATTAATACAAGCTATAATTCATGGCATTATATCAGTTGTGTGTGTGTTGTTTGCTATGTGCGATTTGATCAAGCCGACTACACTAGGTCAACGAGTCTGTGTCAAGTGGTATCAGAGCTTCATGACTCTGAAAGGAAAAGGTTGAGGTCGTTCACGTCACTTATGTTGTGTACACAACAACAAGGTGCCCTAACAGAAGAGTGTGGTTGGCCTCCACACTAAGTTTCAAGAAAGCATATTGTAGGAAGGGTTCGTAGCTCTACATCGCTACATTGAAGGAAAGTGGAGAAGGGGGGACAATGATGCCTATACCACTAAGAATTACTGACATGCTAGAGGATTTTGGAGATTGCAAGTTAGAGAGTTTGTCGAAAGATCTCCCATTGAGACATATCATGGAACACTATATAGCTTTTGATTGGGAGCAAAGCCATTGGCAAAGGAACCATATCGACTATTTGTGATAGAGGAGGAAAGCTTTATTCGACCTTCATGGTCTCCTTGTACTGCACTAGTACTCTTCTAAACAAAGAAGAACACCTTAGAGATCAGAGTTTGCTTGGGCTATAGGGCGTTGAACAAGAAAATAGTGAAGAACCGATACCCCTCGTCATTGTCACATACTATTTTGAAAAGTTGTCCAAGAAAAAGGTGTTTTCAAAGTTAAACCTTCAGCAAGGCTACTACCAAGTAACAATTGCAAAAGGGGACGAGAAAAAGATAACTTGTGGGACTAAGTAAGGGGGTTTTGATTTATTGGTCATGCCATTTGCAATGTGAAATGCCTCAACAACCTTTCACACTTTGATGAATGAAGTGTTCATGCCTTTCTTGGGCAACTTCGCCGTGGCATATCTGGATGACATTGTGGTTTTCAACGAAAGCATGGAGAGCACAAGGAACAATTTCCAAGGGTCTTCATGGTACTACGGGAAAATTAGTTGTTTTTTAAGAATTCCAAGTGTATGTTCAAGTGAATAGAGGTGTTGATATTGGACCATTAGATATGCCAAGCCATCATCTGCATGGACCCCAATAAGGTGAGTGTGATTGAATATCGGGGAGAACTAGAGACCATGAACAAAGCAAGAAGTTTCCTGGTCTTGGAAAACTACTACCAAAAATTTGTAAATTGTTACTCCCGATTTAAGCACCATTGATCAACTTGTTGAGGAAGAATTGAGAGTGGAATTACTCGGAGAAGTGTCAAGAAACATTCTGTGAGATAAAGTGCAGACTCATGTCAACACCAATGTTGAAGCTACCTAATTTTGAGAAGGATATGAAATTGTAGACGGATGCTTTTGACTTCTCCATTAGAGGAGTGTGAACGTAGGATGATCACCTAGTAGCCTAGTAGCCTATAAGACATCATTGGGGAGTAACCAAACTTCCTTAGACATCATGAAGCAGGAAAGAGAAGGGAAGCCCAATAATTTTTCGGTTGAGGACGACTTTTTTTTCTTCCACATGAGACCTTATGTCCTGAAGAGTGCCAGCCGTCATTGAGAATTGTTGTCAGAGTTTCATGACTCACTTTGGGAAGGGCACCTAGGTGTACAACGAACTTTAGCTTTATTGGACAGGGGATACAATTCGGAGCGCATGAATGGGGATAAAAATCGAAGCGCACGAAGAGGGATGTGGAGGAGTATAGGTAGACTTGTGTGGTTTTCCAATAAGACAAAATCGACACCAATATTCTTTATGTGAAACTCCAACCCTTGCGTGTGGTAGAAATACCATGGGAAAGTATCTCGATGAAATTCAAAACATAGTTTTCATTGACTCAAGGGTATAATGAGATATTTGTTATTGTGGATAGATTCTCCAAGTACACAAACTTTGTACCCACAAAGGTGCCTTTCTTATTGGAAGATGTCATATGGATTTTCTTTAAGTATGTGGTGATCCTTTGGGGGTTGTTGTTGAATATTGTTTTGGATTGACACACGAGATCCAATGGGTACTTTTGGCCATAATTGTTCAAGCTCTCGGGGACTAAGTTTCTGATGAGATAAAGTCACAACCCATAAATTGATCCAGGTGGATGTTGGCGTCCATCCATATGTTGCTCTGAGTTGCAATGGTTCTCTTTATTCTTTGCAATTTTCTTTAATTTTTCAGGTCCCAAACATCTTAGGTCATTTTGAGGCCCTAAATGATGTTTTTTGTCCACTTGGGGGGTTAGAGGATTGCATGGCATGCACAGTCCCCAATTGAAGGTTGTAATTTTTAGTTAGTTCTTTCCAATGAGCTATTGAGTGCACTAAACTAATATTGTATGCAAACATTGTGCCCCCAGGAAGTTGGCATACAAGTTAGGCACCTCGAGGTCCACAAATCCTTTTGGTGCATCATCTCCTAGGGTTAGGTTTTTTTAATGTTGGGGTTTTCGCTTCTATGTGATTATAATAAAATGCCTTTTCTAGTCCCTTTAGAATCATCCCTTACAAATGAGTGTAGTCAACACATCTTTCTTTAGAGATAAGCTACCACCATATGAGCTAGTTTGTATTGTTTTATAGTTTACAATGTTTTTCCATTCCATTCATTAGTATAATTTGGGTTTTACCATAGTACTGTGCTTTCTATAAAATATTTGTGTATGTTTCTAGTTTATATTATTTCCTTCATTTTGTTCTCCAAATAATCTAGGTCAATGGTATCAGAGCAATCTTCTCTTATTGTTTCTCAATGCATGTCCCCAATGAGGATTTGGATATCGAGAGTTGGGTATCGAACTAGTTGACCTTGGGTACATCCACTCTCATTGACCCAAGTAGAATCACATGGTGGGAGAAGAAAAGAGAGATGACGGAGTAAGACATCCTATTAAGTTGGTTCTCGAGTAAGCTCTCGCACGACCGAGGAATGCGATGATGGATAATTTCGTCCAAATCCTTCGATGACTGTCGATGGCGGTTGAGACACCTTCAATGAGTATCCATTTTAGAGGTGCGACTCCCTTCAAGGTGCAAGTTAAATTTTACATTCCCATATTTGAAGGCTACATAGATGCAAATGATTTGAAGAAATGGTTAACTTTGTTAAAGTGTTACTACTATGTTAAAAAAAATTGACAACAAAAATATTACCTTCACACTCCTTAAGTCCATCCCCCATGTCAAATATTAGTGGGATAGTTACTGTGAGAGGCATGTCATGTATATGAGTGTAAAATATATAGGACATAACCCACTTGGGCGTCTTTTGTCGATGTCGTTAAGAGGAATTCTACCTTTTCAGAAACTATAATGATTAGTACACGAGATGGACAACTTTGTGCTAGGAGAGAAACTAGAGGGTTCTAGATTTCACTATTATATTCCATACCTTGTCCCCAAACCTGGGTCAGAGACTCCAAGCAACACTTGGTTCGAAATTACTGCAGTGGCCTGGATAGTTACATACAGACGGAGATGGATTTCCTAGACATCTCCTCAGCGGGAGTTACACATTGGTATGTTATCAAGGTAAAGTAAAAGTTTAAGCAAAATAATAAGCAAGAGTCCGGGTTTGCAAATCAACTACAGAAGAATCCTAGTAAAGGTGACCCTAACTCACGGAACAAAGGACAGAGAAAGTATTTCCAAAATAATGGCAACCAGGACAAGTTGTAGGTAAATAAGGGTAATGATAAATTGAAGAAGGACATTGACAAGTGGTGTATGTTCCACAAAATCCCTTGGAAGAACACCGATGAATGTCACTTAAAACAATCATTGTTGATTGAGATGAAATACTTACAACATGACTATGGCTCGGACTCTGTCTTAGAGCAAGATAACGGAATGCAAATCATTGATGCGAAACCTAGTTCCACAACCGATGATCGAAAACATATGTATATATAATTTGTCATATATTTTGGTGCTTTTTGGGTTAAAATATTGGATGATTTGACTTGTAGGACCCATTTTAGGGGCACATCTCTCTTTGCAGATTTGGAGTCCATTACCTTCTAAGGCTTGTTTGGGGGTCTAAATAATGATTTTGGGGGGCAAAAAGTCCTTCTCTTTGTAATCTCCCTTCAGGTTATTCTACACTCCAAGACCTTTCCAATTGTCCAAGAATCACCTCAAATGGAATATGTATGAAGAAGATACGCCTTCTGCAAGTTGACCTAACTAGTTGACCATTGTGGTACTGAGTGAAAATTAGTGTAGAACAAATGAACTAGGAGATCATGTAGTAGCCATTTTGGACATAGAGTCATAGTCAACTCAAAAGATAATATCCATTCCTTCGTATTTGCATTATATATAAAAGAGCATGGCATATTCCTCATTTCTAGTTGGGTTTTTCTCCATATTGAGTTTTATGGGGAAAATATTGTGTTGATTGTGTATTTATTTGTTGTAGTTATTTTACTTTCATTTCCAGTTATTTAGCATTAAGTAAGCTGTAAGATCCCTTGAGATAAACTATTCCAATGGAATATACACGACAATTAATGGATCTAATTGGTATCATAGTAATTTTCTTTGGGGTTTTGTGGGAAATCACAGGATCTAGTGGTTGAATAAAGAAAAAGTATTCAAACCCTACCATGTCGAATGAGTTTAGTGAAGAGGTAACAAGAGATTATGAGCATCGATTTAAATAGTTGGAAATACAGGACGTCGATATCTAACACAAACCATATCACTCCTTGTGTTGGATTTGGAGAGAAAGTTTGGAGATTTTGTGATTTTGGAGGCCCTAACTTAGAGATTAGATCAGAGGGGAAATCAAAAGACAAAGGCGACCCAAAAAAGGAATCGATGAAATATATCTAGAAAGAGAGGCCAAGTTTCAGTACCAAAATTCCTTCCAAGTATTTATTTAAGATGGAAATGAAAGCCGACGTCAAACCGTACCAAGGTGAGATCGATGCTTTAAAATTGAATCATTGGTTTCAATAATTAGAGGTCTATTTTAGTATCCATAATATAGACAAGGATCAAAATATTTCATTTTCTTGACTGACATTATAGGGCCATGCATTAACCTAGTGTGAAAACATCACAGAGGCACTAAGGTTGGAGGTATATCCATTGGTAACTAAGTGGGAGGATTTCAAAATCACAATTAAATCCTAATTCTACCTTATCAGGTAGGTATAGGACTAGTGGATTGTTGACATTACTTCAGGAAAATACAGGGGTAGAGTGCACAAGATCACACCACCAAATTCAGGAACATGGATACCATGTTGGATATCTTAGATAAGAAACCATATGCACTCCTCAAGTTTCTAGGGGGTCTAGATAGTCATTTATGAAAGCAAGTGAGTCTCTTGGAGCCCAAGACAATTGACGAGGCTTCTGTGTAAGCACAATATCTAGAAAATATATACCATAAGAAATGACATCCAAGTGGTTCCAAATAGAAAGAGAACCATGACATTTTCAAGGGGGGGAAGAATAAGTGGAAATGAAAAAGATAAGAAGACTACAACCACAACACATCAATGAAACGATCCGAAAAACCACTGTAACCATTGTAACATTGATGGTCACACTGAAAAAAAAGTGTTAGAAGGTACATCCAGAGACGAACCCTAAGAACCACAAGAGGGATCCTAACAAAAAGAACCTTCTAGACACAAATTCAAGAAAAGAGATAGAGAGCAGCTTAGATGTGTATGAGAATATTGTTTGCACTACATTAAGCCTCTTCCTATTGTTAAAATAATGACACAAATCAAACTATGTACACACACAATCATAGGCACCTTTTGTCAACACTTTAATGCAACCTGATATTAAGCTTCTACATGCATGAAATTACTACCATACAACTCAAGCATCTATTTCAGACTATTGTAAGTTAATATACAACATTAAAATGTTATTTAGCAGTAGAAAAATCACATGAACAATAGGTTGTAATAAAATATTAAACTCAAGAAAATTTAGTCTAATGACCCGTTTAAGAGGAGTTTCTCATTATCAGCAGTAAAAATCACGTACAGTACAACTATTAATTACAACCATAAAAATTAGTACATAACAGAGGTTTGTACTTGGAATCTATGCCAAAAGTTTACCTCAAAATAGTGTTGCAGGTGACCTTGGAAAATGTGCTTTTTCAGGCTTCCAGAACTGTCCAAAAACAACAAAAATGGATACAACAGTTTTAACCTCAAATTTGTGCCTAGTATTCCAGCAGTATGACCCTCTTACATCAGACATCATATTTCCTTGAAAAACATTCCCACCTAGTTTCCTCATTTTCAATGCCACAACCTAGTTGTACGACCTCCACTCTTTCAATTATATGGATTGTTAGAGAATTTGTTGAACTATGCCTTGGAAAGTGTTCCCTCCTTGGGAAATGCACCCTCCTTGAATTTCACGCCCCCCTTCCATGGAACTCAAGCCTCCTTCATAAATGCGCTTTCACTCTCTTGGGAATCACACCCTTCTGTTGTTGATTCACTCTCTCCTACTCACAATATATCCCTGTTGAAATTCGTGCCACCCTCACCAAATATCTTGGAATGTGTGTATAATGAATGAAGTCTCATGCCTTCTTATTTACCTCATTAGGGTAACTCCCATGAATTTTCATCTTCCACGACTGAGATTAGATCTTGGCCACAAGATCTAAAGGTTGGTATTTAATCACTTGTTCACTTAAATCTCCTAAGTAAACAATATGTTTTCATAAAGTCACATTTAACCTTAAATAAAACAAAAGTGAACTTTATAACCAAAAAGTCAGTTTATAATCTCAATAAAGTACATCTCACTTTTTAATTAAAAGGCCACATCATGAAGTACTTTAATAAATGCACAACTAAAGTAACTTTATGTATTCACAAGAGACTACATCATGTGGGACCCCTTCCTCTAGGCATCAGATGTAGGAGTGCCTCTGAGATACAAAAGCTAATACTCCCACTTAGTGAGGGAGGTACTCACTGTTGTCACCATTAGCCGGTGCAATCCTCAATTCCATCACAATTTTCATCATATGCGCTCCCTCTGAACTTGGAGCCAACACTACCACCTGCACAAAACTCGAATATGAAGACAACCTCCTGGAAGAAACCCTGAATCCTGAGCTTCGATCCTCTCATACCATATAACCATCCTATTGGTACTCTAAAGAGACTCCCTCTCTTCCCCCGGAAATTGAGACTAAAACCTTGGTACCACTACAGCCTTAGGATCCTCCTACTCCTCTTCTAACTTTGAATCATAAATTATGGGTTGACCACCTAACTTGTACACCACATAGAGTCTATCACCAATCAACTGTGGCTTGATCAGTTTCACTCCCTCTAAGTATATATAAACATGTCCTAGATCAACTCTCTGTGTGAATATGTACACATGTCCCCTCCGGAACAATGGCAAGTATCTCGCATCCTCCAAGGCTGACACTGATAACAGGTTAACACTTGGTTATGGAACAAAATGAACTCCATCCTACTCTAGGAGTTCTCCTTCATGAACCTCAAATCTAACTCTCCCAAATCCATACACTACACCTACCATTCCCCCTTCACTCCGAACCATCCAGTCTTGACCTATCTCAGTAATACTGTGGAATATATGCCATATTCCAATCATGTGATGAGAGGCTCTGCTATCAATGAACCAACTACTGTTTGGCATAAATCCGTTACTGTCGGCACTCGATACAAGAGAAAACATCGATAATTCCTTCTCAAACTTTGTCGCAAAGTTCTCTATCTCTGTTGTAGCTGCAACAACTACATCCTCCCACTACAATAAAAAGATCATTGGTGAGGGTAAACAAATGTTACATAATCTCATTGGTGATGGTCAAAAGGGCCTCCATCACCAAAAAATGAATGTCACCAAAGGCACCATCACCAAAAGTAGAGGTGATGTGGTGACATTCAAGGTTTGTCACTAATAATGACTATTATGACGAATAGTGACCCTCACCAATTCATATGAAGTTTTGGTGATGGACCTATTTTTTCCCTAACCATTAATGCATATATGGGGATGATCAATAATAAATCATTTGGTGAGGGTCGAAAAATGTCAACATAGTCTCATCGGTGATGGTCAAAATTGGTTCTGTCACTAAAAATTGAATGTTGCTAAAGGCAACATCACCAAAAGTAGAGGTGATGTTGTGACATTCAAGGTTCACACTAATAATGATTATTATGACAGATAGTGACCCTCACCATTGATGCATATATGGGGATGATCAATAACCAATCATTGGCGAGGGTAAAAAAAGGTCACCATAAGCTCATCGGTGATGGTCAAAAGGTCTCCATCACCAAAAACTTGAAAATTGCCAATGACTTATGATGAGGGGATTTCAATGACCCTAAATACTAAATATATTTTCATTATCATATCAATGGTGACAAGCTCTATGAGATTGTCACCGCTTTTCATTTTGAAAATCCTTCAATGACACACAATAAAGGATTGTTTCCATTTCAATTAAAATTGTAATAAAAATAGTTATAATGGTCCTTAAAGGATAATGGTGAAACATCACCATTGCTTTCCACAATGGTGGCAATCTTTGGCATGTATTGTTACCAATGAAGGTGGATAGTAGCAATATGTTCATGTGTCATAGTGAAGAAAAATATCATAAAAAATATTTATTCTCTTATTTAAAAATGACAAGCACAAACCCCTTGCCTTGCATTTACTAACATGCACATGTAAACTTCTTCTATGTTCAAGCATCCAACCATGCATTTTTGTTTTCTCCCTCATGTGCTTTAATTTTTTTGTGCTCTATATGGGGTCTAAGCCTTAATATTTTGTTCTTGCTCAATGGTTCCCACCAATAATGATTCGTTATCCCTTCTTCTAGTCCTGGCGACTTATTGTGGTTTCTTATGGTCATTACAATATTTCTTTCTTTCTATTTGGAAAATATCAATGAATAAATGGGACGATAATGTATTCTATGAGAGGGGAATCCCAATATACTTACCAATAATGAGGTGGAAAGAGGTGGTCCATAGCTATGTCTTTCAACAAATCTTAGGGGTATCCCTCGTACCCTAATCCATAGAGATCATACACTCCCAATCCCAAGATACAATTGCTTACATCCTTTCACAATTAGATCATATATGATTGATTTATATTCACCACAAGTTATTGATGATAGATTTGCTGGGGAGGTGGCAAGCCAATAATATAGGGGACCAACTCCGCTCCTTCCAGTCATACAAGCTTGATCACCATCAGTCATTCCTTACATACATATTTCACACACATACTCAGTCACAAATTCATCATCTTGGATGCTCTGGGATTTATAACCATACTTTATAGAGGTCTCCTATCTAGGTAATTTAGAGTTTAATACAGGATTATCCCGATCAATGCAGTCCAATATATATTTGGCCAGCAATAAACAAGAATGAGATAATCCTAGGACACACCCCATCCTAAGCGAGACACACGTAGCCTACTCAAACACAACTCATCCAGACTCATTATTTAACCATTCAATGGAGCTTTTACTACTCACAAGTTGGTGCGAGAAGAGAAAATACGGGAAGTGGTTTTCTCTAAGAATACGAGGAAGTAGTTCCCTGACCACCTTTTATTGTCCCCTATTCAAATTCCATCAAAACTTTCCCAAACTGTTCGAAAATATGACTATGGTATTTGACAAACACTTGGTCTTCAAATTGTTGTAGCTTACTAGGAATTAAATATGATTGGTTGTAGTAATTTAGAACACACTTTATGTCCTTATTGTTGTAGCTTCAATCTAAACTTTCTTGGTAGATAAATCAAGGGATGATTGCTTGTGTTCAGATTTTATATGTTCTTCGTGCATCATTTGTTTAACAAATTCATGTTTATCAATATTTCACTCAATTCCCATTTAACATTTCATATGTATGCAAATGACAATAAAAATGGACAATCTTCAAATAGGTCTGAACTAATTGCAATACATTAACTAATGATTGGAGGTAACTTACAGGATTATGACAACCATATAAACACTCTTAATACATAAGCATATTATTGGACAATAACAAAGAAGGGATAAAACAACGTTGTAGATAATATCTTGAAGCTAAATGTTGCTAAAATATCTGTTTTCTTTGTTGTAGTGACTACTATCTTGGGCCAGATGGAAGAACAAATGCACAAGCAATGGAAAAGAACAACTGAAATCGACCAACAATAAGAGTTAATCTTCCCCAGGAACTGTAACTTGTTTTTTACTCTCTATGCGCTCTATACCAGAGATATAATTCTCCTCTATGGGAAACACCCACCACCAATAATAAATAATCTCTTCTAATGGTCCCACTGTTTATTAGTGGAAACTCCTTTATACACTGGCCCAAATTTTAAATGGAATGAGATTGGTAACATGCACAATGAGTTGAGTTGGGAATAATTAAACTCTTAATTTGTTATCCTTTACTACAATAATATTATTTTGACATCCTTTAATTTGTTGACTCATTAAGCCACGAAATGCACCGAGGACTTTTACATGAAGAGAATCGTTGACTCATTACTTTAATTTACTCTATCAACTGCTCTGCAGGATTGTTCATATATAGTCCTCAACAAAATTTACCCTCTTTCTATAATTAACATAGGTCATTTTGCAGTTGGAGGCATCGAATTTCTCTCCCAAGTAAGCAAGGTTAACTATCCTTCTGAAATCTACCTCAGTTTCACAGTAGCTAGCAATGTGTGAAAGATTCTCAAGTTTTTTTTTATATAATATCCTTAGGAAAGTAAGCACATGAAATGGGATCCTTTCTGTATTATACTCAAAGACGAATTTTTCATTATTTGAGTCTTTCCTGCTAACACAGGCTGTAAGAAGAAAGTCTAGCCTCATTCGCGAGGGTTGAAGACCCAAATCTGTTCTCATGGCCTGGAGTAAGGCCAATCCATCCTCCAAATTTTATGTGTCTGTTTCACTTATAAGGTAAGATATCTGATCGCAGACAATGTCCACAAGAGATCTGTCCATGTCCTTCAACTTCCATAGGGGGTCAATGGCACAGATAGGTTGTTTATGCCTAATTTATGAAAGGATTGTTAAATTGAAAACGTAGCACCAATGCTCTTTATCTTTGTATGCATGAAGAAACCGTAATATTTCAGTGAATTTACCTTCCTTCCCAATGTACTTGATCACTTTTTACTTTGGAACATTGCTTGCTTGCTTATTTCGTCATATTTTTCAAATGCTTCTAATACTCTTTCTTTTGACAGAAGTTTTATTATGAAGGAACCTTTAATCTTAGTTAAGTATTTCTCATACTTTGTTTCATCCTTGACAATCTCCTTTGCTTTAAGGAAATTGACGGAGTTCACCAAAACATGGATAAATGCCATATATACAATTTTTAAAGATGGAATGCCCACTCATTGAAATTATTTATAGTAATTTATAGATGTGATCTCACTTTCAACAATATGTATTAAGTACGAGTATGTACGCATATTTGGTTTAAACTCTATAGTATTCATCTATTTTATATCCTCCAAGCCCTTGCAGATATTGTTCTCTCTAAAATATCCTTCCATAATTGCATTATATAGTTGTGTTGTCGGTTGCATATTCAACTCTCTTGTTTCATCCAACAACCTGCATGCAACTTCAAATTTCCTCATCTTCACAACGGAATTAATCATGTACTTGAGTGTCTTCCCAGTTGAATTCGCATCGTAGTTGCGTATCATTTGGTAGATTAGGAGCACCATATCCAATTCATTCTTCCTTTCACTTACATGATTGGATGGGAAGTCCTAGAAAAAACATTTCCAGATCAACTTTGCACATTTCATCAAACAAATCAAGAGCGATGTGAAACTCAATTATCTCACAATGATGCTCAACAATGAATAACAATTGGTCAAATAGGGCCTTTACCAATATGAATTAGCTTACCAATTGAGATGAAATATGCTCTATAACTTCATGTGGCTCATTTTTAGAGCGTTTCCTGGCCTCATGAATAACAGATGGAATCTAAAGGAGATGGGAAAAAATAAATTTGCACATATAAAAATATAAAAATAAGTGATATCTTTACTGTAATGCATGTAAGTTTGAAACTAGACCAATTCAATTTTTTTCAAGATACCTAACTCGGAATGCTCTCTCCATGAAAATAACAAATTTTATATTGTTCTATTATTCCATCACAAATCAAGTGTTCTTGTACTTTATCAAATGTTAGTACTTTGACTATGCCACATTTCTTACGTGGACATTTTATGGACATCTTATTCCTTGAATGCTCCTCGAAAAAACTTTAAGAATTCCTCAACCCCATATCTATATTCTTGTAGTGTCCTACACATAACTAGTTTCCAAGTCACATAAATTTAATTGAGCACAAGTAAGCACTGATACATTTTTGGTATATCATGATGATTAATCAAATATAAAAACTATACCTATTTTTCAAATTCGTCCAGTTTCTTTTGTCCATTTGATAATATGCTCCAATCTCCTTTAAAATTATGTCTACAATGAACTTATGTCTACTAAACCGTCTATATATTGAAAACACACAACTTTACACAAACAACTGCATAAATCCACATTTCTTATTAAGAGGTATTTTGATATAGCAAAACTCCCTAAGCTGTTCAAATATTTGACTTAGATATTCTGAAAATACTTTTTGTGGCTTAATGCATTATTGTAATTGTCTTTGTACATGTCATTT
>LPNX010614161.1:1487763-1550263 GCA_001517045.1 Pseudotsuga menziesii | reverse complement strand
TTGAATAATTGTATAAGTTGTAGTAGGAAAACATGTTAATGATGCATTGATCAAATTCAGATAATGAATATTTAGTTGTTGGAATGTGTAGAATAATTCAATTAAGCTATTAATTAATAATATGTAAGCATTGTAATACACAATTAAGAGAAGTGTCGTCAATATGAAGTATCGTTGATAAACATTAACTTTGAAAAGTTGTACTATATATCTATTAATTGTGATTAATTAAACCATTAAATGTACCTTGTTTATTGATAACAAGTGTATTGGAGTAGTGCTAGGGTACTTAGCAATTAAACAAATAAATGTTGATATTATTATTTACCGCCAATTGATATTATTATTATTATTAATGATGAGAAATAGTAATTGATATTATTATTGTTGCTGTTGGTTTTGTTGTTATTATCATTAAAATAAACTAATTTGTCCATTACAAAATTCATAAACAAATCTGCCGAAATGTCCATTTACTAGGTTAATATAAAAAAAGTGATTGATCAAAAACCTCATGAAAGTATTATTAGTTAATTGAATGTGCTGTGTAAGTTAAGATAAGATTCATTGAAATAAATATAAATGTGTTGCCATGTCAGACAAAGAATCCATGTTTAGATTTTGTAAATTCATCAAACCACCACTTCAAATTATGAAGAGTCAACATGATGACTATTTAATTATTATTCTATTCAACATATTAAATGAAGGATAAGACTAATAATGGATCCACCACTTCATGAAGGTCCTAAATTGAAAAGTTCGTGAATACTTAAATGATGTACATTCCATTCTTTAAATGAAACTTAACTAGACTTAATGCCATTGAACTGCTTGAGAAAGAAGTATGAAATAAATAATATTTTATGATGAATTAGATTGCAAAACAAGTCATTGAAATGAATGATTGCAGGGAAAGGAGGTGGAATGAGCGGGAGGGAAAATGAAGGTGAAAAAGGTAAATTGAACAGCTCGAGAATACTTAAATGATGTACAAATGAAACTTAATCAGACTTAATGCCATTGAACTGCTTGAGAAATAAGTATGAAATAAATAATATTTTAAGACGAATTAGATTGCAAAACAAGTCATTGAAATGAATGATTGCAGGGAAAGGAGGTGGAATGAGCAGGAGGGAAAATGAAGGTGGAAAAGGGTATATAAACTAGAATTTGAGGGGTTTTGGGGGATGGTTCTTTTGGGAGCTTACAGCAGGAGAGTAGAGGGAGTACCGTAACAAAATACATAAGGAAAAACTTGAGGAGGGTGTTAACTCAAGGAGGGAGAATTTATTCAAAAGGAAAGGAAGTTGTTCTTGGGATTATTGGTATGTGGGCTCTGGGGCTAGGAAACCCATCGGTTTCATAGGGCTAGCACGATAAGAGCTGGCCGGCAAGGTGGTTCATCTATTTTGGTTACAAATTTGCTTGGATGGGAAGCTGAAGGAAACCTTCGGATTTGCATCAAACTAAGGGATATACAACAACCTATCAGATCCAAGTGTTCCACTGTATTAGACTTACTAATGTTATTTTCTAATTTGATGCAATATTTAAGTGTTTAAAAGGATAGCTAAAATGAATGGAAATTTAAGTTTTTATGCATGTTTATTTTATCGTCTTGTACTAACTCCTAGATTGTGTGTTAGCACTCAGAATGTACAGCTAGTTGTAAAAGGGTAAGCCCCAAGGTAACCACAAAAACAAGATTTAGGAAAGAAAGTTGGCTTCTTTCTCTCAAGAGAGAGATCTCTCAATATTTGTTTTCATAAGGCCAGATATATAAACAATAAATAAAATTTAATATTGTTGATGGTTGAAACAAGTGCACATTGGGCATGGAGTAAAAATGGGTAATAACATTTGCAATGCTGCTGCATGGAATCTTAAAAGAGGCAAGGTAGAAATCTCATTACAATCAAATGATTTTTGTCTGATGATATGGAGGAATATTAGAAAGAGCCCATTAATGTGGGAATCTAACAAGGATGAATCCACCATTAACTTTAGATGAAAGGGTTTTGTGAATGCTTAAAGTAATAAATCAGAGCATAGAAATATGAATTCTGAAATATTGTAAACTCATTCAAGCATGAAAGGAAAACAAAATGGAAGCTTTAAACTGGAAACACATGCACATAAAGAAGAGATAGTATAGACTGCAATAAATACAACACATGAATCTATGAAAAGGCCAACTTCATCTATGTAATTTTATTGAAATGATGGAACTCAATTACAATGCAAAATTCTCACGGGTTCCAACCCTTGTTCTATTACAAAAAAGTAATTAAATCCAAAATGTTGCTCTAAGAGATGAATAACTAACTCTGCTAAAAATAGGCAATAACTGCCTTTTTACATTTGTCATTTAGATATCCTAACTAATAAATGTTCTGAAAATAAACTAAAAACTGCTAATTAACTAGTCTTCAAAATGGTCTTCGACAATCTTCAATAAATATTCATTAAATATTTATCCACGTAGCATGTACTTAGTTCTTCCATATTTCTCAACTATCTTCCATTGGTCGATAATTGGAAGCTCCAAGCTGGCCATTTCTTTTGCCAACACTCTTAGCTCTACGTGGTCTTTGTATGATATTTCTGGCAGCTGTGAACAGGTGGCTCTGGAAATGTGCAAAATCTCAAAATATTCAACTAACTTGTCCACAATTGTTTTTCCAGATAAGGATTGCTTCATATCCTCAAACTTTTTGTGATCTAGTCTACATCTTACCAACTAAGCATGATATTCTGTTTGAGAAAACATTCCACTTTTTTCTTCCCAAAAGAAAGACAATCCTTTTTTAAATAATCGTGTAAACAAATCAATGAACAATTTAACTTGATGAGTCATGATATCAATCTTCTCCTGTACAATATCAAGATGCTGGTGTTTTCCAACCACCTTTCTCGCCCATGTAATGACTAAAATCATGTCCTTGATATTTGTTGTTTTTAAATCATCTTCAGTCAAACCACTCAGGAAACTTAATGTGTTGTTTGCAGTATCTATGGGATTTTTATTCAATACTTCTTTGACTGCCGCAACACTCTGTTTAGCAGCTTGGATAACAATCTCTTTATCCAAAATATAATCTAGATAGGGTCTGAGTTTTTCTACTTCAGCTATGATGATATCCTAAAGGATATGTTTAGCTCCTTGCATAGGCAGTTGTCTAGTTACTTGTTTCATCAATTTTTCATTCTTATCAAGGAGGTCTTTATAGTTACTTTCCCAAGCTTTTCTCTCCTCCTCCTTCTTCAGGGCTGCATTTTATAGATTTTTATTCTTATTTTTTAGCCCAACAATTTCCAAATATCCCAGGCTAACCTAAGACATTGCTTGTACAATAGATTTTGTACTAGCCTGTGAAGGAGGTGGAACAATTTGTACTTCATGCTCTTTTTCCCTTTTATTCACCTCTTTCTCCAATTCTTCCTGCTTTTTCTTCAATGTTTTTATATTTTTTGTCAGTGACACTCTTTATTTTTCCCATTGTTTCTTCTCTTCATCAAACTTTAGTAACTTTTCCTTACAATTACTTAGCTCCTCATTCAAAGTTTCTTTTTCTTTTTCCATCTCTATAAGCTCTGTAGCTTGTATGAGCTGAGTGGATGGGAACTTCAATTTATTCTTTAACAACTAGATGGTGTTCTCTTTTTCATTAAGCAACTTATGAGTTGCTGCTCCTTTATCTGCTTCACCATCAACAATTAACAAATCTCCTTGAAGCTTTTTAATTTGTTTTTGATGAGCCTTGTTCTCGACCCTTTCTTGCCTTAACTAATTCTCAACTTTGATTTTGGTTGATTTCAATCTGGATACTTTTAGGTGGCCTTGAGAAAATCACTATATATCACCTCTACAGTTTTCTTGTGGAGATGGATCATATCATTTACAAGAATATTCTCCAGAATCATTCTCGTATCAGCTACCTTGTTCTTGGTTGCTACTTCTAGGTTCAGAGTGTTCTAAGCATGATCCCTAATAGTGACCAGAGACACATCTTTCCTAGAAATTTTCTTGACATCAGCGTACAATTTTAAGGATTCATTTGGAGATACCTCTTTGTCATCCATGTATTTTTCAAACAAATCAACCCTGGTCTTGAATTGAGATGTGGAATCCTTGGATGTTTTTGAGAAGGAATACTCTTTTATCTCAAAGGTTGTTCCTTGTTACCAAGAATATATCACCTTCCGCGGACAAAAGCTGTTCCTCTGGTCTGAATGGTTCAGATCCAAAACAAATGAGTGAATAACTCGGTTGAATACCTTCCCTGAACGTTATAGACGCTTGGAGTGTAACTCTGATGAAGAACCTGTATACCTGTAAAACATATCAAACACACAAAGACATCAAAGGTACCATAAAATCATCTACACATCCATATTAGTGACTAAGGAATCCAATAACATATATGTGAGATCAACACAACAAACACGTGGGAAGGAAATCAAATTTGCATTAGAAAATAAATGAAAGAGCTTACAACAATGTGCCTTAGTGCCTCAGTAGATCCAACTTGCTCCACAATTGCTCTTTGATGGATTAAGCCTGGGTATCAATTCAACAGCATAACTTTACTATTCTTCTCTCTCCCTCAACCATGGAGTATGAGCTTGTATTTATAAGGCTCAAATGGATAGGATGGTTGAGAGATTGGTGGGTGAGGTGGCCACAAGATCCTACAAAGAGGGATCTCGACCTTAACCAACCGAAGTGAGTAGGGATGAGGTTAGACATGAGGCTCTTGTTCTAGAAGCCTCGAGAAACTTCCTTTTTTTCAATTTTTACCAAGGGCACAACTTATACCCCTTTATGACAGAGCGGTGATGGGTAGGAACCACACCAACAACATAGGTTAAAGCCAATGGCATTGCCTGGTTCTCACACAAGTTGTGCGGTGCTAAACAAGGTACCGCTTATCTGTTTGAGGGTAAGAGCGGTGCTGCAATTTTGAATGTTGGAATCAACACCTAGAGCAAGATTTACTTCAAGTTTGGGATTTGAGGGAAAATGTCTTGTGTCATGGATCCTATCACATGTTGGTGACAGATTTTGAGTGTAACAGAATGCCCCCCAAAGCATGAGGCTAGAGGGATATGATAGGCAAGAGCTTTGATAGAGAAAGTTATCACTTCAAGGTAAGAGCCAGCTTGATCGGAGAGTGTCATCGAACATGCATCTGCAATACATCAATACTTTGACTTATGAATGAATGTAACCTCATCATGGCTGTAGACCAATACAAGACAGATCCATGAGAGGAATAAACAACCATGGCTACTAGAATTCAACGTAGTTCCATGTGATAGAGGACTCAAAATTGGACATAGCTACCATATACAACATAGATCTATGTCACAAAGATGCAAATTTGAGCATAGCCACGACCATACAAATGTGGATCCATGCTGGTATTTCATACAATATACTCCATCATAACCTGGGGAGCAAGCTATGAGCGCTTAACAAATACCCAAGGTCTTCATCTCATCTTCCACAAAGTACGATTCTATCCATGTGATTACAATGTTATGAAGTCGAACATGGTAGAATCCACTTGATTACCGTTCAATGAGGTGAACCGTTAACAAGTGCGAGGGAAATCACCATTGATGTCAATGATTCCCAAGTTACCCTAGTACAATCTACTAAGTGTGAATAGATGTCTTGGTGTTGAACACCCAACAGAGTCTTTCGATCAAAGGCCAATGATGTGAACCTTTGTTGATAGCGAGAGAATCTATCATTGAGGCATACAGATCTCAAGGTACTAAGCTTGTTTCTAAGACTATTTCCTGGATGATGAGTTGATGTCGATAGGAATAGTCTCGTCGAAGGAGGGCCATGATGAATCCCACATCGACGACATGAAACTTGGAACAAAGTTTTGGAATATCGTAGATAATGTAACCATAGGATTGACTCAAAGTATTGACACAAAGGTTGTTTTAACTGTAGAGGTAAACTTCTTTCTTCCTTTGAACATCAGACGACATGACAAAAGACTTGGCAGCATAACTAAACCAGACAGACACACAATACGACAGTGGATAATGCATTCTTTTGAAAGACTCAAAGGAGTGACATGACTCATGAAAGTGGATCGACTTGTAAGTTAGTTGAATACCCAATTGACTGAATGATATGTAGACAAGTTCCATGTTCAAAGGTGACAAACAACTACTGTTGGATTTGCAAAATGATTCCCTTCCCTTAATTCCCCCATCATTATTGATGAGTGCCTCTTTTCGTTTTTACGAGTTAAAAGAGGGTAACAAACACTCGTTTAATCTTATCCGAAGACAAGTCCATTCCCATATATTTCACGAACATGAGAAAGGAGGGGTTCGATCCCAAAAAAGGGTCTCTCAGTGTTCAGTTTAATGAGTCCAATGAAAGCAAACTCAGTATCGTTCATATTTAGAGAGTCTGAACGAAGACAAAAGAAAACTCCAAAGGGTCCTTTTTCGTAACATAGTCTATCCGAACCGAAAAAGAGAAAACCTACCGTCGGAGAGACGACTCTTCAAATACTTTTACGAGTATGAAGAAGACAAGTACTCGACAATCTTTTTATATTTAGGGAGTCCAAAAAGAGCTTAAAGGAGACTCCATTAGGTCTCTTTTTAATGATGAACAGTTTTACGAGCCTAAAAAGAATAAGAAAAAGACTAGGAACTTTGATACTAAGTTCTGAGAGTGTGACCAAAGTATCAAAACAAACGCTCGGTGGCTTTTTCCGTTTTAAGGAAGTACGAAAAAGTTCAAAAACAAACTTCCCATAGATTCTTATTGTTTTCATTTCTACCCCTGCAAAAATCAATAGTAATGTTAATTTCTTGAAAATGACTTTTAATGAGTCACATGGATGGATTTTATAATGATAATAATTTTAAAATATTAAAATGACATTAAAAAACCCTAAAATAGCTATAAAAGTCATTTCAAATAGTAAAAATAAAAAACATTTTACTATTTACCACTAGTCAAGAGCATTTGGAGCAACTTTGAACCAAATCTTCGGCTGCTGATTTCAGGAGATCTGACCACCCGATTTTAGCGCCGTTAGAGCCAGGTAAAAGACAAAACCCTAAGCTTTCACTTTCAAGCATTTATTGTTGATTTCAGGAGGGTTTTTGGCCATTTTAGGCAGGCCCTAATTTTAAAATGCGAGCACCGCTCCTGCCCCTTACAGGATAGGCGGTGTACCGTGAGAACCGTGCTTATAACAATACGCTCATGCAGTGCCACCGCTCTATGCAAACAAAGCTCAGCCGGTGCCAGCCGTGAGCTTGGAAAAATGCATGGATAGACAAAAACACAAGTTTTTATTTGATTCTTATGGTTGAATATGTTTTTAACTAGTCCATTAATGACTTTTGGCAGGTTTTCAGCGGTCGAAAATGGTGATATGGAAGGAATGACAACATGATGATGACGATGCCTGTGCTGAAAGATATGCAGGATGTGTAGCTGCATTAAGGAACTGCGACCTCCTCAAGTTCTTCCGCACACCCAGTATTGTGTCTCATGAGAGATTGCTGGAGTATATACTCCATATGTGGAACTCAGAGCAACAATACTTCGAGGTGGGGGCATATGTGTTGACCATTGAGGTAGAAGACATATACTTCTTGACTGGATTGTCGAGACATGGCACCCCGATTTCATTGACTGGTTCCCATGGAGGGGACGTGACTACTCAGTAGCTGATTGACTGCCACTACCTTCCCGGTACTAGAACTTTAGGGAATAAGATACCCATCAAGGCAGTAGTGGATCTTCCTCTTCGCACTCTTCTTTTTACCATGCAGAGGCTCGCTAGGAGCCAAGGGCCTCATCAAGCTTCTAGAGCACATATGATGTATGCGATAAAAGCTACGACACCTATAATTTTCAACTGGGTGGAGGCATTGCTACTGGTCTTTAAAGACTAGCTAAACAAGTCTTGACAGGGAGAACTAAAGCAGTTTGGCTATGGTTCTATCTTAGCTTGTTTCTTTTTTTAGCGGATCCCACAGCGGAGACCCTAGGTGGTTTTTAATAATTGAGGGTGAGAGACCCTCATATGCTGAGATGGGTCAGGATCATGGCCCGTACAGGAGCATGCAGAGGGAAGGTGAATTTGAGGTCTCCATTCTTCCGATGGCTTAGTGACCAGATCCTCATGGTTGAGGATTATACTTATGCAGGCACTGATTTCAGGGGTGACCTTGACCTACCGCTTCCACCTGGAGAGTAGTGGGGAGACACAGGTAAGAAACAAAACCTTAAGACAAATTTTTGTGTTTTTTTTTGTCTTTTAATGTTTTTTACTTTTTATGTATAGTAACGAGACCTGAAAATTTTCATGCAGATGTAGGAGTTGCACGGCCTAGGGGATCATCCCCACTGGACAGATGAGCGGGGGCTCGATTTGTTCAACAAGGCGATGACCCTATGGGAGAGTTGGAGGAGAACCTAGAGAGGTTAACTTTGGACATACCCGATGCATCAATTGATGATCTCCCAATGTGTTATCAGAGGCACACAGCAGGGGTGCTAGGCCGCTTCAGCTGTTTGCTCTGTAGAGTAGTGCGGGTTGTGATGTGCTACCATGAGCATCACTAGCTCTTACATGAGGTATCACTGAAAGCTGCCATAGCTTCATATTTTTGTATGATTTTGTGCTGCCTGAAAGCCAGAGTGCTTCAGATGAGGTCTCGTGACCTATTTTTGTAAAAACACTTATATATATACATACAGACTTTTGCCTCCGATGTTTATGCTTTAAATGGAAAATATATTTACATGAGTCTTAAATGTATTTAATTGTTTATTTACAATGTCATGAACCATGTTTATCTTTAATGCTATGAATGAGCAATATACCAATCTAGGATATAATTTGCCAATGAATCAGCGACTGCATTGTCTGCCCTAGGGATATGCCTATAAGTAATGACTTCAAATGATATTTCCAATAAACGTACCCTCTGCTAAAGACGGAGTAGTATAGGGCTTCTGATGGTGTAAACCTGGTTTAAATGACAAACCACCAATTGCGAGTCCATGAACACTACCAAGTCACGAATGTCCCGGGATGCAGCGTCAGTCAAAAGACCTATGCCTGCTTCATACTCGACGATATTGTTGGTAGCAGGACCAATACAAACTACTTCTAAAATCACTAGATCGTTTGCATGTGAATACAGAACCCAAGCAGTTGAGGCAAGGTTCAGGGTATGGCAGCAAGCACCATCGGTGAAAGCCATAAAAAGCCATCTGATCTGCATAACCAAAACATGGTATAAACAGTCCAGACATTAAACTCAAAACCATATTGAAAGTACCAAAACACACTGAAAAGTCAAATAATGTACATATATACAAGGCACCATACATGAATGATCTAGGCATAGTACCTCTTCAGGTACAACCCATTGCGAGGTTGTCCGAAAGGGATTCCATCATAATCCATGAGCTTGTAGGCCCCTTTTTTCTAAAACCTTGGAAACGATAAGAGGATCATACCGCATTGATTCAAACTTCCCTTTTCCTAGCTTATCATGTCTCTGATCATAAGTCAGGACTAGGTCACCTTCATTAAACACACGAGGTTCAACAAATTCATTGTATTGCGCCTGGACACGTTTCTTGTGGTGCCTCATTAACCAAGGTAGCATCTCGTCTAGTTTCGTCAAGGTTGGTTAAATATAAAAACCTTTCTTCCTCGGTAGAAGTATTAGGGAGAAGTTCAACGACAAGTTTCAAAAATGAAATTTGACATTGAATAGGTAGGACAACTTCTAGTCCATATACTAATTGAAAAAGTGTAAAACCAGTTGCTGTTTTCACTGATGTTCTATAAGCCCAAAAAGCAGAGAAGAGAGTCTGGTTCCAGTTGGATTTGTGATCTCCAACCATCCGATGTAGCATAGTTTTTAAAACTTTGTTAATGGCCTCAACCTGACCATTAGCTTGGGGATAATAGGGGGTTGAGTTTTCATGGCGAAAACCCAACTTAGCACTTAACTCTACCATCATCTGATTCCGAAAATGTGATCCGTGATCAGTGAAAATAGACTGAGGAACTCCAAACCTAGTTATTACATGGGTAAAAAGGAAGAGGGTGGCAGTGTTACCATCCTTTGCATATGTAGGCATAGCCTCAGCCCACTTAGTGAAATAATCCATGGCTACTATGATGTAACCATGCCCCCGGCTGAGGTAGGCTTACAATGCATGAAATCTATCCCCCATTTGGTGAAAGGGCCAACGACAATGACGAGGTGTAACGGAGCAAGGTGGGTGAGATTTTTTGGGTAAAAGTGTTGACAGGGTGTGCATTTCTTAACAGCCTCATGACAATCTTTAAAAATAGAAGGCCAGAAATAGCCAACACGCAGGATTTTCTGAGCTGTAGCCATTCCAAAAAGATGACCGCCACATGCTCCAGAATGGCAATCATTAAGAACTTGTTCAGCCTCGTCATGGGTGAGGCATCGTTGGAGAATGGTATCTATACCAAGTCTATACAATGTATCATTGAGGATAATATAGTACTTTGCGTGGTGATGAATGCGGTGACAATCCTCATGAGATATAGTAGGCTAAAAATGTTGTGTCTGGAGATAAATGATTAAATATCCATATCACAGGTCAGTTGTGCTTATTAGGAACATAAATTCATCCGGAAATGAATCACTGGGCTCAGAATCTATTAAAGCACAGGGAAGATCACACATCAGCTCGAAAAAAAATAATGACTTATTTGAAGTAGCTTTGACAAACTCAAGGTCAAAATCTTGCAGGATAACAATCCATCGAGAGTATTTGACCCCTAGCACCTGACGAGTCAGGATGTAGTACAAAGGGTTTTGGTATGCGAGTACAGTAGCAGTGCGAAGCAGGATGTAGTGATGAAAATTTTGGACAGCAATGACCGTAGCCAATGTTAGCTTCTCCACACGCGAGTATCGAGTTTCAGAATCCAAAATATTCTTACCGGCGTAATAAATCACATGTTCTAGGCCGTCCTGGTCCTCTTGAGCTAAAACCGTTCTAGTAGTAGTAGTAGAGGTAGCAACATACAAGAGAAAATATTTCGAGTAATTTGGGGGGTGTATGATAGGTGAATGAGTCAGAGGACGTTTGAGATTATCGAATACGCATTGGGCCTGGTCATCCCAAAAGAACGGAGTGTCCTTCTTAAGGAGACACATATAACCATGCGTTTTCTCAGCGAAGTTACAAACAAAACGACGAAGAAAGTTTGATTTCCCTTGCAAACTTTGGAGTTCAAGCAGGTTGGTTAGGGCAGGTAAAGCGAGTATTGCAACAATATTTAAGGGATCAATCCGAATACCATCTTTGGAGACGACAAAGCCTAAGAGATGTCCTCTATCAACAGAAAAAACACATTTGTGTGGGTTCAGTCGTAATAGCGACATTTCAGAAAAATGTCACTAAGATGTCAATGATGGTCTTCCCGTAGCTGTGAGTGTGCAAGGAGATCATTGAGGTAAGGCTCCACAATATTCTTAATGTCGTGAAACGTGTAGGACATGGCACGCTGGAATGTGGCCCCAACGTTCTTAAGGCCAAAAGGTAACTTCTTGTAGGAAAAGGTTCCCCATGAGCATATAAATGCCGTCTTATGCTGATCGACGGGCAATATCTCAATCTGATTGTAGCCAGAAAATCCATCCATAAATGAGAAGATGATACTCCGAGCACAGTTATCGATAATTTGATCAATGTGTGGAGTAAGAAAGTTGTCCTTGGGACAAGCTTTATTCAAATCTCGGAAATCGATGCAGACTCGAATAGTTCCTTGCTTTTTGTTCACAGGAACGATATTCGATAGCCATTCCATTAGGGGCACAGGATAGATAAATCCTGCCTTCAGAAGTTTTTCGACTTCGGCTTTGATAGCCGCAGCCTTTCGCGGATGGACTTGTCTCAATTTATGCCTAACCTCTCTGGCCATAGGATAGGTTTTGATCACATGGACTACAATGGATGAATCTATCCCAGGCATTTCTTCGTAGGACCAGGCAAAAATATCTTGGAATTATTTAAAAAGCGCTTTATACTCTTCAGTTTCATCTATCGAACAGTTCTGCCCGATGTGAACATGTTCAATAGTTCCAGACTTGACTGATATGTCGATTGGAACCATTTTGGTAATGTTGTATAAATTTCCTTCAGACTCAGAATCTTGCAACAAGACAGGTATTTGCGGGTCGTTGACAATATCAGTAGCCAAGAGAGATGCAAAATCATTATCTGCCGAATTGGTATTGGGGAGGAACGAAGATCTATGATGGTGATCCTCCCATATAGATGTACTTGTATTCATAATCTCTATAATAGACTCGTTTGATGGAAAATTCTGGGAGAGATAATCTAGAGTAGGAAGCGAAGGTTCTAACCAGTAGGGCAGGTGGTAAGGATCCGAAGCCACCAGATGGAGATCATCTATAGGAACATCGAAAACAGATTGGATGGCATCATAAACTGTTTCATTTGGGGCAAGGGAGGATGTCTCAACAACTTGTTTACCCTTAGGATCATAACTAAACGAAGAGATCATGTTGACTGTTATCGTTTCTGTGCTAGAAGGGGTTGATGAAAACACGCCCATGAGGGCGGAGTCTTTCAACATCCCTACCCCAATCGACTGGTAAGGAGGAGGGGACTGACCTATCAAAGGGATATTATTCGTCGCAGGAGTGGTAACATCTGGTGTACAGAAATCAAGTTGATCAATTGTTACAATTCTTCCCAAATGCAGAAATTGGAGGGTTCTAAATACCATCGAAGCGACCGTGGTCATAGCATAAATCCAGTTTCTTCCTAAGAGAAGATTGTAGTCTAACGGGGCTTCTACTAGTTCCACTTGAATGGAAATAGTTTTTCCCCCTAGCTCAACTAAAAGGGTTGGCATGAGACCATAGGGCTGGAAACCCCTTCCATCAAAGGCTTTTAGTGTTGTCGGTGATTTAACAAGCTTGGGAGAGCCAATGGATTTCCAACAGGTCAAAGACAAAACAGAGGTTGAAGCACCTTCATCTAGAACAGTCCTAAAGACCTTGTTTCCAACTACTCTAGTTATGACTTGAAAATCTAGTTGGTGGGGTAATCTAGGTTTAAGTTCTCTGGATTGAAATGAATCAGATTCATGTCACTCAGGTCCGTGGCTCCCAAAGAGGTTAATAATTTTTTACGTTTTATTGGACAGCTTTGGAGTACTTCTAAGGTAGACATTGCACATGGTGCCTGAGCTAGGTCTTCTACAACATTATAAAGCTGTGCAGCTCGGGCATTAGGGTTAAAAACAACCTTCCTAAGACTACTCTTGGGCAGATGCAAAATCATGTCGAGATTTGGCTTCTTGATCATTAGAGGACCATTAGACGAGGATGCAGGAGAACCAGTAGAAGGAGCTTTATCAGGAGAAGGTTTCTCAATTTTCTTCTCCTCTAGTTTGTCATATGGCTGACTTCGAGTTGTTAGATTAATAGTATCCGATGACATCATTCGAATTTCCTCTCTAGAACTAAAATTTCCCTGGTTAGACATGTGGTCCACTAGTTGTTGCTGAGAAGGAAAAGGATTAGTGAGAACTGCCGGTGCAGTGTTACTCTTTAAAAACTTACTGATTTCATCATGTCGAGGACACTCTTTCTTGAAGTGATAGCCACCACACAATAGGCAGGGATATTTAGCTTTCCTTTTTCCTTTATTGTCATTCTCCGGGGCCGTAGGTTTGGGATTTTCCTGTTGGTTTCCGGTTTTCTTGTTTTTACCTTTTCCTTTCTTCTTATTACCGGATGATTGCGTACTTTGAATAGCATTCACCTTGGCGGAAACTGTAGGGTTAGAAGGAGCAGGAGTGGAAGGATTGGGTTGTTTGGTAGATTTAACTGTTGATGGGGGCTGGATTGAACCAATAAATCCATCAACATGAGTTTCTACAGGTGGCTTAGTCGGGTCAGTGCTGGGTCGAGGAGCTTGAGGAATGAGGTCATACAAATTTTTAGATTGGGAATAGACGAAGTCTAGATATTGTGCGCGACTAATGGATTGCTCTTCAGTAACAACACCCCCCATAGCCACATCTCGGGAAATGGGTGGCAACAAATATTTTGTGAACCAATCAGCCAAGAGTTGGTCCAGGATAGGAGCTTTAATAAGCCTTATCTGCCTTCTCCACTCATGAATATGATCTGAAATGTGCATGGAGGTGTTTTGACGTAGAGAGGTTAAAATGTTTGTACATGTTTCATATCGAATGGGTAGCTGAAAGTGTGTGAGAAAAATAGGTGACAAAGCACTAAAATCCACAAACGAGTGCCGTGGAAGTTCGATGTACCATTTTGTGGCCATACCAATCAAAGTGCGCTGGAAGAGTCTTAACCGAATAGAATCATCCATTAAGGAACTAGACGAACACCATAGAGGAAAAGTGATAACGTGATTTTTGAGATCATCGCCCTGCTTACAATTCAATTTCGGAATATCCGATGGTAACTTGACTAGAATGGGGGGCCACGCGGGATTGTGTTGAATGGGGTCATTGATCAATTTGGACAAATCAGGAAAGTCAAAATTTGTAGGAAATGTAACTGACGATTCGGTTCGACATACTGGTAATATTGATAAGGCATGTAACCACCAGTAGGACCGTAAGTGGACTGATACACAACCTGCTGAAAAGGCAGATGGGATGATGAACCTCCAGGGTTAGGGCTGCAAGGAGCACCAGGGACATTAGGAGGATTAGGAGGAGGACGGTCCGAACCTCTAGGACCACCAGGACCTCCGGGGCAACCGGGACCACTAGGACCTCCAGGACCACCAGGGGAGGACCACCAGGGGGAGGACCACCAGGAGGCGGACCACTAGGACCTATAGGACCACTAGGGGGAGGACCACCAGGAGGAGATCCACCATAAGGCGGCCCTCCGGCACCTTCAGCTATATGAACAGGTATTCCTCCTAATGCTGGCGAGTAGGACTAGTTGGGTTGCCCCCATGGAGTAAAAGTATTTCCAGGATATGGAATTCCAGTGTATGGCATGCCTATAGGGGTAGGTTGGTAATTCATATTTCCTACAGGTACTTGATTTGCTGGGTAACCATACCCCCAGGAAGCTTGACTAACAACAGGTTGTGTCCCTAAGGTTAACCTGAACTCAATGGAGGGTTAACTATATTTGTAGGAGGAACATAAACTGCAGATGTGCTTGCATTAGAGGCCTGTCTATTATGAGTAACAACTCCACTAGAAGGTAACGTAGATCATGCTGGGGGTTGCCCTCGACACTATAAGGTACTGACACAACTAGAGTTGAAGGTCCCCCCCCAGCCCTAAAAGACCTAGGAGGACTAGAAACAGACCTAACATTTGCAACTATGGAATCAAAAGTTTGACTTGGGTGTTTTGAAGTCTCAACAGGATCAATAGGTTTCATAGAATCAACCAGTGAACGATATCCTTCTGGCCAAGGGTCCGTGTTACGGGGAAGAAGAGTGGACATAGGTTCTTTACGAGGGACTGGGGTTGCTAAGATAGTATCTAGTCTTTGCATTCTCTCCTGAAAATCTTGTGCACGGTGAATAGCCGATTGAATTTTTCTATATTCCTCTTCACTTGGTGAAGGATGTTCAGAAGGAGGCCTATGTACTCCAAATGAAGCAATGGCCTGTCCCATAGAGGTTCCCCAAAACGAAGCATCTAGACCATAATCCAGACGAACAGGACTATCAACATGACCTTCCACAAGACCATGGAAGGAAGTGTCACTGACAGGAGGTTGTTGAGCCAAGGGATTTGTATAAGAAGTGATTTGGTCTCCACTTTCTACAACTATGTTTTCTTCCACCTGGGAAGTAGTTGTAGCTCCTTGGACAGTAGCTTCCATTGGACCTTCCCCTGTAACGAGAGGAAAGTCGGGTGGTAAGCCCTGTGTTCTTCTGGACCGTCTCAAATGAAACTTAGCCAGATTGCACAGTTCCTATTCTAACCTAGGGTTTCTAAGATAAGAAAAAACACGGCAAAAACTTTCTCCTACTCAAGCTACAGGCTAACAAGCGAATTCAAATGATGGGATGAGCTTGTATGGTCGGTCTCTCACCAGGATTGTCAAGTAGGTGCAACTCGTGATATACCACAAGGGCATGTCCGTAGTAATCTCCCCGAATACTGTTTTCAGTGTATTGCTCCACACAAGATAGCCAAAGGGTTTTTCTCAGATAGATAGGGTATCCTAGTGGGGTCTCCCGATATACGCAAGGTACGTGGGAGCTCAAATCGGTAGTAGTGCTGTCTAATGCACAACAGTTCACAAGGGGCCTTCCGATATACAATCGAGTACGTGAAGTACCTTTCTATATACCTTAAGGGTACGTGAAAGGCCGTTCGATATACCGACGGTACGTGGAAGAATCACGCGAGTCTCGGGATGTAGTGCGGACAAGTAACGACAACTCCTATGCTTGATGATGCCTGAACACGTCTCTAACCTAGCACTCAAATTTCTATACAAATTTTAAGCCTATAACTACCGTTAATTTTAAAGTGGACGGTTAGGTGAATGCATGAGGTTTTGACAGAAAATTAAAACCATGCAAATATGAAATGCAATTTCATTCACTTTACCATTCAGTATGCCTAATTACGGGAAGGAGAGAGGTCGTTTTTCTTTTCAATTTTGCTATTAAAACCAAAAAATTCCCCAAACAACTATAAAAAAATTCTTTTTTCGAGCATACAATCAAACAACACTTTTCTTCAAATCAACTCTTTTTTGAAAGTACATAGGTAGGGTAAGATCTCTTTTCAAATGAAAAAGAAAGACACACAACACGCAAATATGCATATGCAAACTATACTTTCAACTTTTCTGGAAGCATGGAAAGATCTAACTTAAACTATTGATACTTTTTCCTTTTGACGAGATAATGATGCAAAAGAGACAAAAGAACAAAGGAGTCTTGAAAGATTGTGAGGCTAATCAGAGATCCAATGGCTTAGGCTCAATGAAATCATGACCTATTCTCAACAAATTTTCTTTTTAGAGCGAAAAGAAGTATTTCTCACACTTAACGAGAAATTGAAACAAGCAAACCGATCTAAGGCAGTCTTTCTTTTCAGTGATAGTCTATAACAAGCATATATCTAATCTAACCTACAGTTTCCAACTAACTCCTTTCAAGAAAAACAAACTTACAAGCAGTGATGAATGATGAATCTAACCTAGCTTTTTGATTTGAACAAACAAGCAATTTCCACATAAAAATTCCAGATTTCAATCACTCAATCAGGTTCAAACAAGTCTGGATAAGACCATTTACACACACCAAATCCAAAAAATCACAAATTTTCTACAAAAACTTGAAAAAATCAAAGTCTGGGATAGGCTTACCTGGCATCGCACAGATGAAGTTGCTGACAGGCGGTTTTGAGGCAGAACCGCTTCTTGCTCACAAGATTCAGGTGGTGGCACCACTTATGGCTAACTGGACTCAAGTGGTGCCACCGCTTCTTACCAAAGGTACATGTGCGGTTCTCTATGACAACCCAACATAGTAGGAGAGCGAAAAATCAAGTTAGAAATGTCAAAAACTTCATAAAAACTGATGAATCAACCACAATACAGAGCATAGAAAGTTAAGGTGGCTCAGATATGAAGAGATTTGGAGATTTTCAAACCAAAACTTCAGTAGATCAGATGTAGATCAAATTGCAAATATAGGAAGCTGGAGCTTGGATTCAAACAAAAGAGTTTCATAAACTGAGAAAGAACAAGACGGATCTATTCCCGAGCGGAGTCGCCAAATTTTTAACCAGGAATATATCACCTTCTGCGGGCGGAAGCTATTCCTTTGGTCTGAATGGTTCAGATCTAGAACAAATGAGTGAATAACTCGGTTGACGACCTTCCCTGAACATTATAGATGCCTAGAATGTAACTCTGATGAAGAACCTGTATACATTTAAAACATATCAAACACACAAAGACATCAAAGCTACCATAAAATCATCTACACATCCATATTAGTGACTAAGGAATCCAATAACATATATGTGAGATCAACACAACAAACATGTGGGAAGGAAATCACCTTTGCATTAGAAAATAAATGAAAGATCTTACAACCATGTGCCTTAGTGCTGATACACTCCTTCACAAAACTAGCACCTTGTCCTCAATAGCTCCAACTTTCTCCACAATTGCTCTTTGATGGATTAAGCCTGGGTATCAATTCAACATCATAACTTTACTATTCTTCTCTCTCCCTCAACCATGGAGCATGATCTTGTATTTATAAGACTCAAATGGATAGGATGGTTGAGAGATTGGTGGGTGAGGTGGCCACAAGATCCTACAAAGAGGGATCTGAACCTTAACCAACCCAAGTGAGTAGGGATGAGGTTAGACACGGGGATCTTGTTCTAGAAGCCTCGAGAAACTTCCTTTTTTCAATTTTTACCAGGGCACCTCTTATACCCCTTTATGACAGAGCGGTGATGGGTAGGAACCGCACCAGCAACATAGGTTAAAGGCGGTGGCACCGCCTGGTTCTCACACAACTAGTGCGGTGCTGAATAGGGTATCGCTTATATGCTTGAGGGTAAGAGTGGTGCTTCAATTTTGAATGTTGGAATCAACACCTAGAGCAAGATTTACTTCAAGTTTGGGATTTGAGGGCAAATGTCTTGTGTCAGGGATCCTATCACATGCTGGTGACAGATTTTGAGTGTAACAGCCTTGTTCTTGGTTTCTACTTCTAGGTTCAGAGTGTTCTAAGAATGATCCCTAATAGTCACCAGAGACACATGTTTCCTAGAAATTTTCCTGACATCAGTGTACAATTTTAAGGATTCATTTGGAGATACCTCTTTGTCATCCATGTTTTTGTCAAACAAATCAACCCTGGTCTTGAATTGAGATGTGGAATCCTTGGATGTTTCTGAGAAGGCATATTCTTTTATCTCAAAGGATGGTCCTTTTACTCTAATATGTTTTTTCTTTCTCTTAATCTTTGTTACATGTACCATTTCACGTTTTACCTCAACTTTTTGCTTCTTTGAAGTTTGAGAATTGTCTTCTTGTTGTGTGTCCATGGCATCATAAAATGTTCTTTTATAATTAATTTTTGAATGACTAGCAATGGGAGAAATCCTTTCTACTACTGGAACAACATCCAAAATATCTGGCTGTGTAACACTAGCATCTTTTGCTGGAGAAGTGGATCCCTGTTGCATATCCTCCTTGTTATGTGTCACCTGAGGATAATATAACCAATTGGCACTCTCGACCAAACCTTCAACTTCCTGATGCTCAAATGGTTTGTTTTTGTTAAATTTCCTCCTTATAGAGATGACATGATGAGGATCATAATTGATAGACGCAACTGTTTGAAACTTCATCTCTTTCAGTAAAATATCCACCATAGGTAGAGCAACTTTACTCTTGATAATGAAAGGGCCAAGCACCAATGGAAACTTGATTTTTGAGGATTTTTTGAAGTTGATGAAATGCTCAATTTCAACAATTAGCATTTTCCTAATCAGTCCAATGCAAAGATCCTAGGGGTAAGGAATGCAGGTAAAACATAGGACTGATGGACAAATCCATATACCCTGATCACAATACCCTGTTCTAACAAGAACGAATCCCTAATTGTCTTCTCTGGTGAAAATTGTAACAATTCTTTCATGACAGGTAGCACTCTTGGCAACTTATGATGAAAAAACACTTTATACACTTAAAAAATAAGGACATTCATGTATTTACCAAAACGTCTGTTTATTTCACCAGTGAGAACCATTTCTGCAAACTGTAGGTTCTCCTCATTGAAAAATAAGAACATATTCACTAAATATGACTGGACCCTGAAGAATCTTGTGTTGTAGAAATTCACTAGTTGTGAGTGGATGTTCTTGGCTAGGAACTCATCAAATTTAAGGAAAATGGATTCACTTGACCGAGATGAATCAGAAAGACTAGTAATGACTCTAAAAAGTAAACTCATTAGTGACTCAGTGACATATCTATTAGTGTCTAGATATAAAAATTGACTCACGAGTGAAATAATTGACCGTGTTTAATCATTGAACAAATTTGTATGCATAGGGAAATATTGGTTCTGTAAGGACACATCAGGTTTGAAACAGATGGTGAAAAAGGCTTGCTTTTTCTCAACAGTGGCTTCTCTGAACAATTGGACTAGACCCTCTTCATTAAAATCTTCGTAGACCTGGGTATATACAGTAGGAATAACAAATGTATCTCAAACATTCAATCGACTAACAGGAAATAGGATTTTGGACTTGGATGCGTGCATAATTACCCTCTCGGAAGAGGAATAATTAGAGGCGCACCAATCAATAAACCCAGGAAAGCCTAGGGTTTGTTTTGTGCAGAAAAACTGGAAATAGGACTTAAAAACACCATGGACATCTGTACCCTAGTCTTTAAGGACTTTTAATTTAGATTTTAGCTGGTCTACTGAACCATATGACAACAATGTATCAAAAACCTCACAGTTTTTATCCTAAAAAACCTCTTCAATATTTTTGTACTCCAAGGCTTGAGCGTCCACTCCCTCTACATTGTCCATTTTAAATACTCGTTGGTGGGAAAAAAATGGCCTACCTAGTCACTTGACAAGTGGAAAGGAATTTGTCTGAGTTGGCTTCTTCCGCACAGTGCTGAGCTCTCGATTTCCAATGCACAAGCATACAAATGGTCCCTATCCACATGCTTTCCTTTTATATTATTTTATTCTACTATTTGTTATGCATCTTATTCAGTTGGATCTTTCTCTCTTCGTAGATCTGGTGTCTTCCATTCTAAACCGTTGATCTCGATCACTGTTTAACCCTGTATTTCCAACCCCTCATATTATCCAAATTATCCCTCCTGTAACTCTTGGGAGAGGACTTCTCCATAACCATAGATTTTCCATTCACTTGCTCACCACCATAGATCATTTTCCTATTTTAACATCACTTATTCGGACAATAACCAGACTGCACCTTACACCAGTAGATTGGAAATTGCCCCTTGATATAATCTTGCATAAATCTCCACCATCGATCAATCTACGACTTTAACATTCTGCCCAGATTTGTTTTTACAAACAGTGCGCACCTTCCCACAATGGAGTCCTCCTCCATTGTAGATCTTGACCACTATTGATCTCATCCTTTGATTTTCTTTCCTCTTTAACCAATTTCGCTGGGGCTCCCTGTGATTTTATCCGTGCAAGTTAAATCAATGGAATGATTTTAGACCATAGATATTATTCCCATCAAATCTGCACCCTTGATCTCGCGGCCCCTTTAACCAATTCCGTCGATTCTAAAAATTTCTTTATCCACACACCTCCAATCAGTGGAATGAATACCAACCATCGATCTAGATCGGGTCTCAATATCAACCATTGAAATATGCATCTTATACCACATTCCACGGATCTCCCATTTAAATTTCTCTGCGTATGTTCATCCGACGAAATAAATGTCAACCATTGATCACTCTTCCATCTATATCTATGTTGTTGAATTATGCAGGTTATAACGTTTTCCATTGATTTAGAAAGTTCATTCTTCCCGGCTAGTTCCATCAGTGGAATTATTCCTGACTGTAGATCTGCATCCCCTTTTTCATCTGATCGTTTATCTTTGCTGCTCTTTAACCTATTCCACTAGCAACCAAAATTTATTTCATCATGCAACTTTACCCAATGGATTTATCTACAGTCGTAGACATTCTCAGCTACAGATCTACACCTCCGGATCTTACCATAAGATAACATGGGGGCGTATTTTGGTTTTCTGCTCATTTCCAATGCTTTAAACTATGATTTTTTAAGTATGCATAACCTTTAATCACATAAATAGCCCCCTTCCATTATTTTTAAGCCCCTTTTCAATATATCTTTGGCCATATTGTGAAAATTTCAAATTCTTACCTTATTTCCCCTTTGGTATGCTCCTTTCCAACTGCTAACCAGAAATGGTGCTAACATTGTGAAAATAAAAATATATATGTAGATGCTATAAAAATCTCTATTTTATTCAATAGACTCTAACTGATTTGAATTACATAAAAAAATTAGGAAAATATTGGTTTAGTGCCTCCTAGTAAATAAGGACCACTACAACAGATTTTTCTTGAACTCCATGGACCAATAAATAGAGAGTAAAAGTATGTCAAAATCCATAACACAACATATCAAGACCTAACATATTTTCAAGGGAGCCTGATTCATAGGAGCAATGGAGGAAGACGGATAATGGAGTTCAAGAATTGGTTAATAAGGGACTATCAAATACTTTTTGTAACCACCAAGAGACTTTTAATGGTTCTTGAGGAAGAAATAGTTGAAGGGAGCCTTGGAATTCCTTGGGATCCATTAGGAGGAATCCAAGAACTCCCTAGTATTTATATGCTTCATAGTAGCTCAATTTAGATTAGCTTTTCGTAATCAGAGTAGCATTCGTGACATAAGCCACAGAGTAATATTCTAATTTTAGTGTTTTAATTAATGAAGCAATTATCTATAAGGATCACTCAGAGGGAGAACTTAATAGATATTTGGATCAAAATAGGCGACGATACCTCCTGAGTTTTGTTCAGTAAATTCTGCTTGGGCATAGATATTAAGAGGGAGTGGATAGTTCTTTACCTCCCTCACCATTGAGAGAGTTGGTTACCGTTGTTACATACAATGGCGTTCTAATCTTCATAAGAAAGAGTTAGAATGATATTGTCCAATTATCCTAATATGTTGGTAAACTTCTGGAGGAGTGGGAGGTTTCGAAGGACGTGGTTTACTATTTCAGATGGTTACCCTTCTGACAACCAGAGGGAAGCCAATGGATTTCTTTGAGCATGTGATTGAGGTTTGAGATGCTACTGTGAGAGGCCTGTGTAGCCTCATGGGACTCTTCCAGGGGAACATAATCATATTGTATTCATTGGACTTTAAGGGAAAGCGAGAGATCCTAAAGGTTTTTTAGTCATCAAGTTTGTATGAGATACATCATTGGGACTGAGTTTCAGTTGACTCATATATGCTTTGATCAACATGTTGAAGAGTATGATGTGAGAACAAGATAGATTTATGAGTTTGAGTATGTAGGAACGAGAAACATTGAGAGGAATCTCTCACGGATGGATTGGACTATGCGGTGCTATATGTCTCAGTACACTTTTGATGTACAATGGCGAGTCAATATTTGTTGGATGTATGGATTGCCTTCCTCAGTGGTTTGGTTCAATATGTAGAGTATTATAATGCTCTGGTTGCAAATTTTTAAGACAGTCTGCTGTGTGGCTTCATAGGGAGTATGGAGCATCTTCAAGAATAATTTCAGAGGTATAAAGTCTAGTCCAACTAAAGAAGAGGACCCTTCAAAGGTCAAGTGTTACAATTGCTAGCAGTTTGGACACTTTGCTTACTAATGCCCTCACAAGAAAAGAAAGGTTAAGCAACATGCATCAACTATTGATGTTGATAAGGACCTACCTCAAAAAAGGTCAAAAGATTATGAGGGGGTGTATCAAAATGAAATTTGTTGGTGCTACTAAAGGAAACCTCGAAAAGGCAAGATCAATAGGGATAACAATTAAAGAAAGGGAAATGAGAAATTTCAGATGCACAAGGAATAAACAAGAAGATCATGCTAAGGAAATGAATCTTCAACCCTCATAATTAGTTAAAAAAGGAAATTGTGCGAAGTCCCTTGTATCATAATCCTGGATGCAATAGGAGGTTACTCTCAAGAATAGACCCGTGACCAAAAGAAGGAATCTTGGAAAGGATTGTGTACAAAGAATCCCTATAGCCACCACATCAAAAAAAGTGAAAAAACATCAACAAAAAAAAGTAAACAACTGCAAAACAACTTGAAAACCCTGTTGGCAATACGATACAACATTTAACAAGTTTAAAGGGTTAACATATAACACCAAAACTCAATATGTGTACAAGGTTGTAACTTGTGACTAAATGTGCTAGCAACAACCCAAATCTATGTCATGTACCCAATTAAATAATTTTTAAATAAAAAGTTAAGTTTACCTATCCAATTCCTAAGGGGTATGTGGAAAAGTCAAACTATTGATATTTAACCCCAAGGCCTATAGTTTCCATCTAAATTCAAACTCATATTTGTGGAAGGTTGAAAATGGGTCAATAAATGATGGAATAAAGATTGACTGCTCCAAAATGAAGTGGTATCGGGTTCTATTTGGCCATAAGGGTGCATAGGTGGAAATGTGGGGCCCAAGGAGTCTTCATGAAAGGTTCTAAGTCAAATTACATGAAAGGAGAGCAAGCAAAGTCAATACACTTGTCACTTGGGTAAATGTAATGACCTAGATTTACACTAATTCAAGTTAATTAACCAATTTGAAGGTAATTCAAGCTTATTGGAGGGAAATGAGGCCAAGGATGTTATTAAAAGAGGAGGAAGTCGAAATGGGGCATATTTTGGTCATTTGTGATTTTGCCTTTGGCATTTTTAGAGAGATTTTCTTGTCCATTGCATGGTGGGTGTTTACTCTCCCTGCTTGTGAACCAATATCGAAGGTGCAAGATCCCCATCCAAGTTGGTTAATGGAGAGTCCACTCTGACATTTCATTGGAGTTTAATGATGGTGTTTATTTTCAGGTTGAAGTCCTCCCACAGTTATAGATCTTCTTCCAATCCTATTCATTCCATCTCTCTCATCTTCTCCTCTTCATTCTCAATGTCTCATGTTGGTGGCGCACTTGGAGGTGTGTCATATTTGTTTAAGGAGTATATTGGATGCCATTGATGTTTTATATGATGTATGAATCTTTATATTTCTGCACATGTGAAATAAATCTCAAATCCCAATAAGTGTTATTTGTAAAATGCTAATTTTTTTTATGTAATAGAGCAATTTTCCCTATGTAGTTGGTACTCGATATTGAAGTGGATTTCTATAATATTTGTATAAGTATTACTATGCTATTTTTCAGAATTTTTAGCATCCATTTATGTACTGAAATTGGACCATACATTTTATGCATGCCTTTGGCTCATTTTCTCAAAGTTTCATAGCAAGTTTCATTGTATTTTGCTCAATTCCATTAATGCAATAACCTTGTTTCAAACTTACCGATTTATGGGAGCAATAGAAAGTTGGAGGACCTGTAAAATATTGTATTTTGGTGTAAATCAATGTACCATAACCAATACAAGTCACTTTTCTAAAATTTTGGAGGGTCGTACTGCATTTGGAGATACAATAGTGTTGTCTATCCTTGGGGGTTTTAACATCGATTTTCCTAGTATTTTTTCCTTCTTTCCCTAGGGTCAAAAGAAAGTCGCTGAAGTATTTGGGAAGTGTACGAGAATTAATTATATGAGTTATTATTTCCTAAGACCCATAAATCCCTTCCATACATAATTTGAAGTCATTTGGGTGCATTTGGATCATCTTGGGTTTCACTAGTCCAAACCTTGAAATTATCCAAAATTGTGCAAACTTGATTAACATATCAAAATGAGTTTTATGAGTATACCATTGAGTTTCTGAGGTATGTTAGGATTTTTTTAATCCCATAGGTTCCTTCCATAAGAAATTTGGAAAGGTTCGGGGATTTTTGGAACCAAACCAAGAAAGACTAGTTTACTACTTTTTCCTAGTTTCGAAACTAGACAAAGTATTGAAGGAGGATGTATGTGGAGTGTTTGTAAAAATTCCTTAGCAACACCATATTAAGAATCCACATATATAAGTTTTTCAAGCCTATTAGAACCTAATATCACTTCCGTTGAGCTTCCTAGTTGTCTCATAGCCATGGAGTCAGTGTGAAATCCATTGTCAATGAGGGTGTTGAGAAAGAATGCTTTCAATGTCAAAGTTTTGAAGCCTATTTGAAATATTTTGGATAGTGTTCCTAGTTTCTCCAAAAAGGAACATTAAAGTGGTATCAGAGCATACTCCTTGCGCCTATGCATTGGATCATCAATTGAAGAGAATAAATGCAACCATGTCTTGGTATGATAATGAGGAAGAGTCCTTTTCTTCCTATGTGGAAGAGGAATGAAAATGGTACGAGGAAGAGTTTCCATCAGACAATACTTCATGTTACTTCAAACTTATGGATGATGTAAACTCATGTGACCAAATATATGAAGAATATCCACTTATGTTTAGTTCAGTAGATGGCCAAATGTATAGTGGGAAGAAGCCAAAATAACTTCTTGAGTATTTATTAGACTATTGTGCAATGAATCAGAATCCCCGAAGACCATATATTTTTGATCATACTGTAGTGCTGCAATAATATTCTTGTTCTTGACCCCTTGGAAGATGTCTAGTAAAGAAAATATTGCACAAATGGTGAATGAAGTGTGAAAGAAGGTGGGGACTAGATGTTTGCCATCTAGAGATAAGATTGATGAGGAGGATATAGATGTGCACCCTCATACTTCCACAGTAATAAAAAGGAGTCCTGAGCCACCTAGTTCTTCAAGTGGTAAAAAATAAGAAGAGTTATATGAAGAGGTACGAAGGTCACCCTACGTGACTCTAAAATAAGCAAGCACACAATTCTTACTAATGGGGGTTGTGCAAATCAAAGAGAATCTATTGATGGATGCTTGAATTGCGAAAGAGTACCTATTGATGGGTGCTCACAACTCTATGCTAGTGACATAGAGATCAGATTTGAAAATGTTGTTGTAAGACAAATTTCTCATAAACATGAAGATGGATACCTTGTAGCAAATAAAGAAGAACTAAGATTGACTTCCCCATCACCACTTAAGCTTCAAGAAGTTGATCAAATCAAGAGGAAATAAGAAGAGGAGGTTCCTCAACAAGAGCCTCTTTTTCATAAAGGGTCATTGAGGATGGATGAAAATAAGATACAAGAGGCCCTAAAGTCTCTACATGGCACACATGCTTTGGTCTCTAAAATTTGTTCGATCACGGAGGATAAATATTCCATGGAGGACATCAAGAAAATTCAGAAGGAAATATCCAACATCAAAGGTAATTTTTTTAATTTGATTTCTAATTGAGCTTGTTGGTTTGTATCATGGACTAACCTTTAATAGTGTAGAAGATAATGACAAGCTCTCAAATGAGTTGGAGTCCACCCAAAATGCACTCCAAAAATCTATGGTTAAATTAAGCAACTTCAAGAGAGGTTGAAAGTGTTCTTTACACCCTACTACATATCAAGCAATCAAACAATCATTCAATGGCTGAAAGCATTTATGTTACAAAGGAAGAACCTCATGTGATGGTGGAACATGAGGTGCATGTTGATATGCAGGTGCTTGAAGAGGCTACATTCAAACAAGAAGGAAACCAAGCACTTGTTCTTGTTCAGAGGGATTATGAGTTGCCTCTTGGTGAGAGTTGCGGAGCCTTGGAGGAGGCACATGATCTCACAACAATTGAACCAGAAAATGATAGAGACGATGCACTCAAAGGTTTGATGGGTAAGAGTTTCAAAAAGGTAAGGTTGGTTCACAATTCTTCACTCCCTACTTCTTTTTCAGCCACATCAATTAGGGATGAAAATTGGGTGAAAGGTTTCTTTTTGTTGGTGCCACCCGGGGAGCAAGATGATCCCACATTTGTTTGTGATGAATTGATTTAAGCACCAAATCCCTTCCATATGAAACAAATTCATTCACTTACATCCTTTGATGCCTCCCTCATCCACTTGAACCATTTGAGTGGAACCAATGGCAAGGAGTTGAGCCATTGGAGTTGTGAACTTGGGGAAGCCTCAAGATTTCCTTTTGGACATTTCAGTTGGAGTGTTTGTTCATCCATTGATTGGGTGAGTAGACACATGTTGGAGTTGAACACCCACAAGGGTGAAATTGTTGCTAGCATTTGCAGATACCTCATGAACACACCATTTTTGTTTTGTAAGCAGTTGCATGGGTATCCATGGTTCTTTGATGATGCCTTGTTATGTCATTTGAGCATGATTCCTATTGATGTGCACTTTCATGCCTTTTTGAAGAGACTCAATTTGATTTGGATTTACATTCCAATTTTTTTTCTTTTTTCGGAGAGTTGCACTGAAATTTTGTTTTGTAGTGGGAGTTATAAATTTACACCAGTGTACTCTTCTTGTTGATCATGATGTTTGGAAGGATGCATACAAGGCAGCGGGATCCAAGAATTCTCTTGCCTAATGGTATGGGTTGGAGAGCACTCCTATTTGTTGGAGTGCAATACACGTAATGGGACCATGGGATCAAATTTCTTTTTTTGGTGTCATTGGTTTCAATTTGTGGCGTAGCAAGAAGTATGGGGATTGAGTCACCACTTGAGAAGGTGATTGTAATCAGAGTAGTGCCATAACAAGCATGTTGGTTCCTCTTTGAAACTTTCTTGGAATCTTGAAAAATCAAAGTTTGGAAACTCACTTGCAACTTCAAAGAATTATACAATGAGTAAAAAAATGTTTAAAAATTTAGAAAAGGTTTCCAAATATGAAGGAGGTAAAGATTATTTGTGCAAATTTTGTTTTGATAGATATGATAAATCCTTTTGGTGTTAGTGGTAACGTCACAAGATATATTAATATGCAAAGATAAACATATGTTTACTTTTGGAAACACACAATTGTAGCACATGACTGCCATTACTGAAATTGCAGCTAAGGTTTGAAGCAAAGTTTTGGAAGGAAAGAAGGTTCTTCAAAATCCATGTTTGAAATTGCTTGAGGACAAGCAATATTGGGTGGGGAGGATTGTCATGTCCCCAATTAAATAATTTTCAAATAAACAATTAAGTTGTCCTATCCAATTCCTAAGGGTTATGTGGAAAAATCAAACTATTGATATTTAACTCCAAGGCCTATAGTTTCACATGTAAATTCAAACTCATATTTGTGGAAGGTGGAAAATGGGTCAATACATGATGGATTAAACATTCAATGCTCCAAAATGATGTGTAAATGGGTCCTAGTTAGCCATGGGGCGCATAAGTGGATGTGTGGTGGGTAAGAGTTTCGAGGTACATGGAAACAAAAAGGTACATTACCATCTAAGGCAAGGCAAAATTGTGACGATGAAAACACATCTGAAGTTAGTTTGGGGGCATCCCGGGGCATGTTCCAACAGTTTCATCCCACTACAAGTGAAATATAGAAACAAAAAATTCATGACATCGTTGGGAACAAATCTCATGAGGGATATTTGTATAATTTGTGGCCAACCATGTTACAATTTATTCAAAACCTTTGGAAAAGAAGTTACGGGTAATTTTATGATAGGAAAAATAAAGAGTTTAGGTATTTTATTGATAGTATGGTGAAAGATCCATGTGTATTCAAGTATTTTCATCACTGTTGGGAGGTAATGTGTTGAGGAGAGATGTAACCAACCAATGTAGAAAAGGTGAACTGTCAAGGAGGGTCAAATATTTCTCTTGTGATAAAACCCAACTCTAAAATAAAAGGAAGAGTTGCATGGATAATATGCGAACCCGATTTCTATAGTTCGTCTCATTCCCTTTTCTTCCTATTGGCACTTGTGTCTATCTCTCCATGCATGATTTAGGTTAATTCATTTCATTTCGATTCACCTGTGTCTATTTCTACATGCGCGGTTCAACCTAGAACATTTCATTATGATTTCATTTGAGACGAGTATTCAAAAAATAAATCCTTTTAATGTTTGAAAAATGTATAAAATTGAATATCTTCAATATTTGAAAATGGTACCATTTGACAATAAAGAGATTATTATAAATTTAATTTACAATGGTGCACAAAGTGTTAGTATTGTTGAAGTTTATTATTTAAATATCTTAGAATGTTTATTATTGTAGTTTAAATCATCTTTCAAGGTGTATCATGGTCTAATCTAAATGTGTTTTGTTTATAAACTTTGATAAAATTTATGTTCATACCCTCTTCTAAATTAATCTTCGCATGGATTTAATAAACTATTAATTTAAAATGGTTTATTTAACCAATTAATTAAAGTTTTTTCCTTGGATGTGGTGTCTCTTAACCACGTGGAGGAGGAGACTAGTGCCATCCGCGAGAATGTTTCTCGTGGCCATCACCTTTATCCCAAGCGCATTTAGATCCCCACTAGTGTGACGGGATGGGGGGTGGTATTCTAGAATGCTCTCCCAACTTGATGCATTGCTTGGAGACCTTGGAAGACATTGCGAGTACCTTAAAAGTAACTACTCCTCTGGCAGAGGTCTATGCGTAACTATTCCTTGAGGGTGTGACTCCACTGTAGTAGAAGGCTCCATCCTCTGAGCCTGGCTCAGTGGAATTGGAAAATGCTACTGTCCCTTTGGCTCCTCTCACTTCTATTTCATGATAGCCTTGCGATGGGTGGGCAACACCCTCCTCCTATGAACATGGATTTTTCACAAGACACTCTACGATGTGCATTGCAAAGTGTCGTCGAATGGGGGACGAGGGCATTACGGGTGGCGGCAATGCGGATCTAGGTGGCTCATTTTCATCTTTTTCTTAGTCTTGATATGTTTACTTTTGTGCACATGACATGCATAAGAAATATTCAATCAATGAATAGGTTTTATGAATATTATAGCTTTTGTTAGACTTGTTCTATTGTTTTGGCTAAGCCATGAACATTTGGGTGAAACTAAGAAACTCATATGGTTGTGCAAGTGCAAACCTAAGGTTATGATGCTATACGAATGGCTTAAACACCAAAATTTACTTGAAAAGACAATGATCTAATCAGAGAAGAATAAATGTGACCAAGGAAAACAAAGGAATTTTGGAAAACTAGATAAAATAAAATAAAACCACCCAATGAAGTTTCCAATATATTGTGATAGGAGCATTATAGTGTTAGGGTCACATTATTTCCCTTGTAGCATGATTTGAATTTTCACAAAATAGCATAAAAATGGTTCTTTCATAGATATAATGCAAATCAACATGTTTTCGTTCCAACTTCATCCCTAGAGAGGCGAGTAGCAAGTGTTGAGTTTTTAGGTACTGTTCAGTGCTTTAAAATTTTATTACATTTAACCATTACATCATCATATATCATCATCATAGTCGAAGCATAAACTAAAATGAACTGTAAATTGTAAATGTAACAGTAAAAATAAGGGATCACATGTAGATAGCCAATGCACAAGTACAGGAGATGTATCATGGGAATCCCTCATAGGGTAGAAAACACACCAACCTTTCACTATAATAGAATCCACAAGATCAAGAGTCCAACATGAATTCACCAAGTCTCTTTCCATAAACCCTATTCCAAGAGAGAGGTAGGAGACCATGTGTTATACATCAAATAGTATACAAGTATAACTGATTTACAACAGAAGGATAATGAGCTCGAGAATATCGAACCCCAACCATAAACACAAGAGAAATACCAAATCAATACAACACGATGAGAACACTCTCTCATATATATAAACATCTAGGGGTAAACCTCCAATAAGTATATGAGACAACACAATACTAACTTAACCAATAAGTATATGAGACAACACAATACCGACTTAACCATTAAGTTAATTTAGTAGTCACACATTAGTATAACCAATATTCCAATGTTAGGTTAGGGGCTCACAACCACATAAGGAATTATCTAGACTTATGACACATGGAACACCATCAAGGAAACCAACTCAATCCACCACCAATGGCTACTACCATCATCAAGGGTCCAATCAACACATAGGGCTATCCTGCACACTTAACAACTTTGACTTGGGCACATAGGAAAGGTCTCACGTCCATCACATGGAACAACATCACCCACCATATGATCACGTCATAATATGTATGTTGAACCTCTCACTCAAGAGCTGGAGTATGTGTGTACACATACCACTTGGACAATGCCTACTCAATGAGGAGTATCTAGGTCCTCTGGCTAGCTGAGGCGAGGGACAATCCTCAACAATGTGAAGGTGTCCCAGGCCATCTCAAGGCCTCTACCCGCTATGTCCTCAATGACAGAGAGCGGGACTCATCAGGGGTATGTCACAAGCCAACACATGGATACTACCCATTGTGTCCTCATTGAAAGGGAGTGGGACTCACCAGGGGCTCTACCCACTATGTCCTCATAGATAGGGAGTGGGACTCATACCCAGGGTTCTACCCACTATTTCCTCATCGACAGCAAGTGGGACTCATACCCATAAAAAGGTACAATGTGTACATCCACTATGTCCTCATCGACAGGGAGTGGGACTCATCACATAAAACACAACTGATATGTACACCCACTCTTCCAGTCTAGGAAGAGACACGCCATTCTCCCAATCCGGGTAGAATGTATCACCGATGCTGTAAACATTAACAACAAGGAGTTAGAGGAATACATCCACCTTAAGGTTCATTTCCTTCAATTCATCTATGTGGTTCCAATAAGATGATAGTAGGTGAAAACATGAAGGAGAATAGTACTATGAACTAACCATGATGTTCATAATTATTTTTACCACCTGAAAATGAATGGTTATTTTTGCATTTTTAAAGGAGTTATTTCCTCAAGGTACAATCATAATGGATAGTGTGTTATCCATTTTCAGAATAGTGATAATTTCAATTCATGAGAAGAGCCTTGGATCACACATTTTGGTTTGATCTTATCCTAGGCATCACTCATGTATGATCAAGGAAGCATATCACTAGCATGGTTGAGGGTGATAATTTCCTTGAGACACATTTCACATGATTAACACGGAATTTCCACATATTTGGAGGAGCGTTTGCATATTTGAAGGCATAAATCACCATAGAGTTTGATATATTTTTAGATGTCTTTGCTTTGATGGTAACTAGGTTGTGGCCTTCTTTTATGGAGTGAGAATGTGTTGTAGGCAATGAACTTGAAATAGATTCATTTCAGCTCTATTTGATTGTTGCATTATCTTTTATAGGAGAAGGGTTAACAATAATAGAAAACCAATGCATTATAGTCACTATTATAGACTTCTTTTTCATACCACTAGTCTATTCGGGAAATGATATTGTTGGACTATGATTTTACACTTGTACATGTCAATATGCTAACTTTATGTCTTTTCAAATCCATATCGTTTCCTTATGCATTTTTTTAGTGGCTTGTGTATCTTCTATAGTGACTAGCTGGGGAAAATTTTAAGGATCCATACTTAAAAATGTATAAATCTTGGCGAATTCTACCAATTCTTAAATTCTAACTATAAAATATTTGGTGATAATTATATATATATTTTTTAATTTCTAAGTATTTTATGTAGTTTAGATAATAATTTGGTGAAAAAAGCAATATTTGTAAATGGTAATAGGAACCTCTAAAAAGTAATGTTAGGATTTAGATTTCTCTCCAATTTTTTATTCGTTTTCTAATATAAATGGGAATGAAACTCAGAAACCCATGAAGACTAGAAAAAATAAGAAGCAATGTCACTTAGAACATGCCATATTAATCCATGGAAACAAAAAGAGGTACTATTTCCTTGTACTACTGCTATATTATTAATACCATTATCTTGTTAATATGTAGAATATCAATTTTGTCCTCACGATCCCTTCCCATAGGGGAATTACGATGAGTCTTGACTTTCATATTTCTTCTATATTACTAATACTATTGTCTTGTTAAAATGTAGAATATCAATTTTTACTTCAATATCCCTTCAAGTAGGGGAATTATGATGATCCTTGATTTGCATATTTCAAAATCTAATAGTGTTTTAATATCCATGTTTGCAAATGACATTTACCCTCAATAATTGGCCAATTACTAAGACATTTTTTGGAATTATGATGAGCCTTGATTTGCATATTTCAAAATCTAGTAGTGTTTTAATATCCATATTTGCAAATGACATTTACCTTCAATAATTGGCCTTTTACAAAGACATTTTTTCTTATCACTTGTACCTTCCTTCTTGTAATGATGGTTGATTTAGGAGGCAGAAATAACTGCACTGTGTTGTTTTTGTCAATTCATGAACTAGATTATTCAGAGACATTCCATCATAAAATTAGGGATTTGAACTAGTTACACCAATAGGAATTTTTCTTCGAAGTCAGTTTTGAAAACACCTGTAATTTTTAGTGGTCCTCCCAACAAAGTCTACTGGGTTTTTGGTTTGACCATGGTTATTGCTCCAGGTTCTCTGGTCTCTGCTCTGTTCCCGTCGTTCTTCCAGACTCTAGTCCTTGTCCTATGTCCGCAATTGGTTAAGCCCCACTAGTGGTAGTTTCATGGGTTGGGTTAAAATTGACACCCGTAAATCCGTTTTTTTCATTTTTTTCACTTTCATATACACATGAGCATGAAATAAAAATGTTAGTCGTGAAGTTTGTTTAATTTTGACAGTTGTAAAATTGACTGGCACACTCAAAACTTGCCTCAACAACAACAACAACAACAACAACAACAACAACAACAACAACAACAACAACAACCACAACCACCACCAGCGTTACGAGTCTGATTGTTGAGAAATGACAGTTACGAGTCTGAGTTGCTGTGGAGTGTTGCTCTTTAGCTACGGAGTAGTTGGATTTCAATTAATGGACAGGTGCTAGTTGATCACCAATCCATTCAAGGTTTCAACAATTTATTGTAGGCTCAGGCATTAGCGATTCATAATAAATACATTATTGTAATTTTTATTTGATATATGAGTCCTGATTACCATCGATTTCATTTCAATTTTTCATCCTAAACCTGATTCCTAACTTATAAGTAGTGACAAGACTCAAGACTCCAGGAAAAAACAGTGGGAACACGACCACTATGGCCATGAGAAAGGAAAGCTAAGGACTTAGTCACTCAGGACTTCAAGAGAACCATGCAAGTACTTGCAGCAGAAGAGAACAATGTGTTTTATTCTTCTACGTTACTAGTGTTCATTTGTTCAAGTTGGATACCGATCCCTTCAGGATTCAACAACGATTTTATTGTAAGGTTTGTACATTATGGAAATTTTCAGACATCTTTTAGCGACCCCTTTTATAATCTGTTTTTCTTCCCATTTTTCCATGCTTGGATGGAAATATTTTCTGAAGAGAAACTCAATCCCTTACTACTGAATATTACCCAACAACTATGAATTTCATTAGCTATGGATCGTCAAGCCTATCAAAAAGATTTTCAAATGCCTTACCTTCTATAAGGATCCCTACCTTAGTTCTGTATTTATTCTCCTTGATCCATTAGTATTTGGAGCTAATTGATATGAGCCATCCATGGTAAGGAAATCGCAGCCAGGCTGGGGAACGAAACAATTCAATCACATGCGACAGGGTTGTCATGTGCAGGAGTATATTGGTAACTAATGAATAACACACATTCTGGTCATATTGAGGTCCGTGTGAGTTGGTATGAGACTAAACAAATTTTACCACTTAAGTCCAATCCGCTTAGAAATGATATGTACGAAGTCCAAGACGTCCTAGCTATTATGTTGAAGTAAAACAAGTAATCAACTATTGGTTACTCTAATTCCATTCCACACAACCTAGGTTATGGCCATCACTTCCTGCAATTTATAAGTTAGATGGGATGGGTACCGGTGCAAGTGAAATGTAAATGGGGAGAGTAGATTGAAATGAATAGTTATTGTTCAAGTGTGAAATTAATTAAAGTAGCAATCATCATTTCATGAAGAGTCACAAATATTACAACCCACAACATGTATTACTATAATTAAAAATATTTATGAAATTCATCAATTTCATATTACCATCTAATGTATTACTATAATTAAAAATATTCATGAAACTCATCAATTTCATATTACCATCTAATGCATTACTATAATTAAAAATATTCATGAAATGCATCAATTTCATATTACCATCTAAGACATAAATACTTATAACACTAAACTTCTAGGAATGTAAATTAACATCTACAGGAATGCAAGAAACTCATTAACAGAAATGGAAATGGAAGAACAATGATTCCTATGATCTCCCCTTGAATGGGCCCTACTCAAGGGAGTTCTGGAACCTTGTAGAACACTGTTAAAAAAAAAACCAAATTAAAAACTTATTCACCAATCTTTAAAAATTATATAGATCAGAACAATGTTGAAGCAATGCTTTCTATAACAGTTCAAACTAGTCCATTACAAAAAAAAGGAAATTTGAATAGAAATGGGAACCTATATATTCTATTTAAAGTCATATAAATACTAGAATTGCACTGAAGTAGCTCTAACTAACTCCATGAATAAGATCCTTGATTATTAATGCTTGTCTACCTAGTTTAATATTCTACCACCCAACGCAGCCGAGTCTATAGAATTATTCTTTCCTCCTCTATCTAGTCCTAGTTCAAAAATGTGGTTGATATTTAGAGGGTTCAAACTGCTTATGGAGTAGTTGGTTTTCTCCTAGATTTGGAAGCCTATTTTAGTAACATTCATGCGTTGTGACTTGATCCCTTTATTTACTCCCCCTTGTTCCTTGATTGAGGCATCCTTGGAGTTCTGAAGATGGAGCATTTTTGGAGGGCCGAATCTCTCTTGGGTCATGGGCCCACTCAATAGTTGTAAACCAATGTTTTGTAATAAACCTTAAGCTACCAATCAAATTTTAGTGCTCATATTTTTAATAAACCATAATCAAATCCATTAAAGAAAACACCATTGTATTCATCAAATTAAAAACTTACTCACCAATCTTTAAAAATTATATAGATCACAACAATGTTGAAGCAATGCTTTCTATAACAGTTCAAACTAGTCCATTACAAAAAAAAGGAAATTTGAATAGAAATGGGAACCTAAATATTCTATTTAAAGTCATATAAATACTAGAATTGCACTGAAGTAGCTCTAACTAACTCCATGAATAAGATCCCTGATTATTAATGCTTGTCTACCTAGTTTAATATTCTACCACCCAGCGCAGCCGAGTCTATAGAATTATTCTTTCCTCCTCTATCTAGTCCTAGTTCAAAAATGTGGTTGAGATTTAGAGGGTTCAAACTGCTTATGGAGTAGTTGGTTGTCTCCTAGATTTGGAAGCCTATTTTAGTAACATTCATGAGTGGTGACTTGATCCCTTTATTTACTCCCTCTTGTTCCTTGATTGAGGCATCCTTGGAGTTCTGAAGATGGAGCATTTTTAGAGGGCCAAATCTCTCTTGGGTCATGGGCCCACTCAATAGTTGTAAACCAATGTTTTGTAATAAACCTTATGCTACCAATCAAATTTTAGTGCTCATATTTTTAATAAACCATAATCAAATCCATTAAAGAAAACACCATTGTATTCATCAAATTAAAAACTTACTCACCAATCTTTAAAAATTATATAGATCAGAACAATGTTGAAGTAATGCTTTCTATAATAGTTCAAACTAGTCCATTACAAAAAAAAGGAAATTTGAATAGAAATGGGAACCTAAATATTCTATTTAAAGTCATATAAATACTAGAATTGCACTGAAGTAGCTCTAACTAACTCCATGATTAAGATCCCTGATTATTAATGCTTGTCTACCTAGTTTAATATTCTACCACCCAGTGCAACCGAGTCTATAGAATTATTCTTTCCTCCTCTATCTAGTCCTAGTTCAAAAATGTGGTTGAGATTTAGAGGGTTCAAACTGCTTATGGAGTAGTTGGTTGTCTCCTAGATTTGGAAGCCTATTTTAGTAACATTCATGAGTGGTGACTTGATCCCTTTATTTACTCCCTCTTGTTCCTTGATTGAGGCATCCTTGGAGTTCTGAAGATGGAGCATTTTTAGAGGGCCGAATCTCTCTTGGGTCATGGGCCCACTCAATAGTTGTAAACTAATGTTTTGTAATAAACCTTATGCTACCAATCAAATTTTAGTGCTCATATTTTTAATAAACCATAATCAAATCCATTAAAGAAAACACCATAGTATTCATCATAATATTCATGAAAAAAAATCCAACACATTCATTTAAATAAACATTATGAAGGAAAGCACAACATACCTAGGTAGAATTACTTTTTGTAAGTCCCATTTCCTATTGCCTATCCTATATTGATCTTAGGGACTAGGATACATAGCTGCTATCTACAGTTTGTTGAAGCTTTTGGCTTGTGCTAAGTACGAGTGTAAGTTTATGATAATGTCTATCAATTTTCTATATATATTTGAATGTTTATGTATTTTGTTATGGTTTGTAGGTTCTTCTTGGTTTCTTAAAACAGTATGAAAACAATTTGTTAGCCTTTAAAAAAAATTCAACAAGCAATTTTATAGAACTTCCAAACTTTTCCCAATAAAACTTATAAAATCACAATGATAAATTCTCTAAAAAATCACTGGAATTATGAGCTGTATTTAGAATTGATATTAAGACTCTATAGCTGAGCCACTTAAGATGAATGATGAACCTAGATAATCACAACTTGGATCAAATGAGCTCTAGGGAAGTATGAAGAAAAAAAAGCATCTATGTAAATGATCAACCTATCAATCCAGGCCTTTGATCAGTCCAAAAATGACATCATATAAAAGTATTATCATAAAGATAGAATTGATTGCTAATGTTTTAGAGAGTTCCAAGGCACACAAATAAAAATAATCACTTTACATTCTTATACCATTGAATTGAAGTATACGTTGAATAGAGGAAGATATATGTCTTGCGACTTGAATTTCGAAAACTAAAAACATTGTAAAATCACCCAACTAAATTTAAATATATTCAATATATATAATTTAATATGTACCACAATCCATCAACATAGATATTATAAGAAACTTACCATCAAAAGGAAACTCATATAGAATGACACCTAAACCATCCAAAATAATATTAAAATTCAGCTCACTGATAGTTGAAATCAATGCATTATCAAAAATGCTCCTTGATGCTGGAACAATAGGTGATACATATATATGAGGTGATAGAAAATTGAAGGCATAGTAATCGTGAGCCATAAATTCATAGTCCCAGTTAAACATGTGAATTACATGACTAATGATGTCAAAACTATCCTATTGGGGGTTTCACTCATCATTACAAAATCCAAAAATGCAAGTTTTCCACCAGCTGCGGCAAGAAGATTCCCTCGATGTGGGTCTGCATGAAAATATCCATGTTCAAGTAGCTTCCTGAGAATGCATTGGATGCCTATGTTCTCCATATCTATAATTTTTATACCTTGCCTTTTTATGGCTTCCTGTTCAATCATCTTAACACCTTCTATCCAATCCATTGTCAAATCTTTCACACTAGTATAATCCCAGAATATTTAAGGGATAAGGACATCCGGCCTGTCTCCATACAACTTTTAAACTTTATTTCATTTTTATCTTCCTACATCTCAAAAGCAATATTTGTATAGAAACATGCAATAATAAAAACATTTGATTAGTATATCCATAGTTGCAAATTTGTATTTCTCCTTTCAACTAAAGAACATGTATGGGTACCTCAATAGATAGAAACGGTGCAAAAATGAAAAAAAAATACCTAAGTAATAGGACACTTTCAAATAGGGCCAGTGTCCCGTATTCCACGTGTCAGACACGACACTTGCCCTAATATGTGTCGGACACCAAAATTTTCGTGTCCTGAAATCTGGACAATTTCCAACATGTGTCAGACACGTGCTAGGAACATCTTCTGATTTCTAGACATGTGTCTTGTCAAAAAGGATATAGAGGAGGAGGAGGAGGATAGAGGAAAGAGGTATGACAATAATGCTAGTTTTGACATGGAGGAGTAGGAGGACGATTGAAAGTGGCTAGTACCATTGATGAGCTATGATATTCTTCCCTGTGGCTATTTAGTATTTTCATTTTGTATCTAGAAGTACTATAGATACTAAACTTAGTACTACTACTAAGTAGTATCTACTCTATTTTGTATTTCCCGGTGGCATTCTCTCGATTATTATGTAATACATTTTGATTTTGTGGTTTGAATAAAAAATGATCAAATATGCAGTTTATAGTTCAAAGTTCATGATTCATTGATAATTGTATTATTGATTCATCATTGTCGTATTTCAATTGAATGATATTATGATTGATGTACATTGTATATACTTCTAGTTTTTTTTTTTAACAGAAACAGAAAGAGGGGTTATATTAACAGGCTGTGCACAACCATTCATTACATCTGAGGAAGAAAATATAAGGCCGGCATGGCAAAAAAGCGACACTCCAGACATGGTCTGTTTCCCAAAAAAGAGAGCATATGATTGTTTCAGAACTACATACTATGCGGGTAGTATATACCCTCACGAACTGACTACAAAGCAAAATGCAGAGATACATAAACCATACTAAACCGTAACATAATGACCCATATTAAACTGTGACATAAAAGCATAAGAAAGAAGTCAGGTGCCTTTCTGGTCTGCAGGCTGTAAAACAGATTCTTCGTCCATAGGCTGGTCTGCAGCTTCATTGACGCCATTAAACCTGCTTTCCTCATTCATAGAAACAAGCTTTTTCAGGTCTTCTTCTATGCGTTCTACTCTTCCCAGCAGCTCGAGCAGGTTGCTTTCAAGGTCGTCTGTGCGGGCACCATTATTGCTGACCTCCTGAGATGTTCTACTCACAGTCTCACTTATACTCTTGATTTCCTTAGCCATTTCCTTATTATCCATTACCCCTATGGCTGTCATCTCGTACAGCCTGCATAAATTCTTCATAATATCCTGCAGCCCAGGATTGTTGCCAGTGTGTGCCATTCTGCCAAAGTCAGACGAGATTGCTATTCGGGAGAACTGAATATGCAAAGAAGAAACTGTAGTGTCTGCAATTTCTTGCTGCAAAGCTATTTCACTCCCAAGGTTGATTATTTCTTTCTGCAGATCTAAGCCCCAAGTTTTATCTGAGCAAGACAAAGTCCCCAGGGCGTCTTTCCTCCATCCAGAGCATGGGCATCCCAGAACCCTTTCCTGCCTGTAGAGACGGAGAGAAGAAGTATCTGCCTGATTATCATCCCAGGATGCAGAAGGGTAACAACATTGACAGGAGGAGATAACGGACAGAGCGAGGCGTTCTTTTATAAAGGCTCGGATGAGGGGGAGCCCATGCCAAGGTATCCCCTGCAATCTCCCACCTCCAACACCGTCAACTACATGCAGTAAGAAAATTGCAGAGCTGGGAGAGCCAAAACCTGAATCCGGAGAGATACTAAGAGACGAGCCAAGACAAGGCTTCGACATGAAGACGGAGAAAGGAGACCCCCGACCGTGCGAGAAGGAATGTCCATAAATTTGAATCCCGAGGGAAATTAATACCACTGCAGCCGAGGAGGGAAGAGGGATCCACGCGGCCACCACAGGAGAGCAGATAGGACGTATCCATAAATGCCAAGAGCCGCCGAGGAGAAGGGGGAGGAGAGGGACAGCTGGAAGGAGGAGGCGAGGAGAGGAAAGGCGGTCGATGGGAGGAAAAAGGAGAAGGGAAGGGGGAATAAGGAGAAAAAGAAAGGGAGAGGGGGAAAGAATGAAAAGAAGGGGGAGGGGAAAAAAACCAAAGGAGAGGGATGAAAAATGAACAACATAAAACCTATTGAATTCACCGAGAGATATGAACTTCACTGCATAGACTTGCCTGGTGAGATTGCGAGACTGAATTCTAGATCCTCTCATCATGGAATGACTTTAAAGAAGGGAGGGTCGCCATCCTGGCTGAATTGGCCTTGGGGGAGACTGGCTCCAACATTAGCCATGATGTCTGCTTCCTTATTATTTTGGCGAAGAATGTGATAGATCTCGATGGATTGAGGCAGAAGAAGCTTAGCCTTTTTATATAGTCTACGGCATTTGATATCTCCTGAGGGATACCCATTGATCATCTTGTATATGACATGCCTAGAGTCGCCAAACACCATAACTTTCTGGAGGTTTTTGTCCCAAATAAGGTGAAGACCCTGGAGAAGAGCCATCCATTCTGCTTCATTGTTGGTTCTAGGGCCAAGTCCCCAGGCAAATCTATGTTCCACTTGTCCTCCGGGATCCACTAGTATCCCACCCGCGCCTGCCACCCCTTATATACTTCTAGTTTTTTAAAAATGTAGATCTTTATGTATTTTTTTAATATATATATAAAACATATCCCCCGTGTCCTACTTTTGGGGTTGTCGTGTCTCATGTCGAATACTCGTATTTTCGTGTCCTCTGTGTCCTCGTGTCATGTGACTTAGGAAAATACTAATGAATAAAACTGTACCTTCCATATCTTATTTGTAGAAAAAGCATAAGATATTTGAAATAATGATATAAATAGACTAGAAAAAAGCAATTACATGCATTGAATAATCAAGACATATGTTTATTTATAAAAGCAACATAAACAAAGCATAAGAGTTACCTACACATAATTGAGTTCTTGTTATACTCTTCCAACAAACTCATCTACAAGAGAAACACCATCAGAGGTGACAATGTCTACATAATGATTAATAAAATTTAGCCTAATGGCTTCTTCAATCTCAGACCTCTGCACTTTAACAACATCCATTCATCTAGAGTATCTTAGGAAAGCTTTACAAACCTAGCCTAAAATTGCTGCTGCAATAGGGGACTCCCAAATAGTTGAGAAAATTGGCTCAAGTGGCAATTCCAACTCCCTTTCTATACATGCAAAGGCATTGGTTCGTAATACTAGTTTGATTGCAACTCTAAATAAGATTTTAGGGGGGAAGAAACATTTCAAAATCCTTAAATATATGTTGAAGGATCACATTGGAATCCAAATAATCAGACATTTTAGGTTGAACACGTCCATGTGCCATATTTTCTACCTCATATGCTTGGTATGTCTGAATATATTGATGTAGAAAATCATATAAGATCAAGGGTTCTAACAAAATGTCTCAATTACTCATTGAGATATAAGTGATGAGTACTTGAATGTTAACATTCATAAATTGTTATTATTGAAAGTTTTTTTTCTTCTTCTGAAATTGCTTCCTTTAAAGTTCAAGAGAAACATTATAGTTGTCCCCAAGTGGCCAGGAACCACAAGTGGCACTTGAGGGGAGAATAACCGAGCATAAGTGATTTATTTTGACCATGCTTCCATGATGGGGAATAACTATTATGTCAAGACTCAAAGTTATACGGGATTACTACCTGGATGTGACTGCTTATTCATGCCCCTGTAGGAATTTAACCTTATTTAGTGGTTTGAAAAACTGTCGTCTTCATCGCTAAACCACAACCCCATTGGCTTAAATAAAGAGTTCTAATTTGTATTTAAATATAACCAAGTATATCTTAATTCTTGACAAAGATAATGAATCATGGAGATTCTTTTTTTTGGAGTAGTAAGCTATCAATGTTTAAACCTTTGGATGGAGTGATAGCATTGGATGGAGGAAAATTACTGTGGAAAACCTTAGGAATTCATAAATGGAAGCAAGGCATCATTAGTTATCCTTCGCTCGATTGGAATCCAATATGGTAGATGCAATGAAAATAGAGACACTAAAACTTTCTTATGTTTTATGATGATTCAAAGTTTAGGAGTTTAATACACTCATGAATGCCTATCATATCTTCTATTCCTTACAATGGATTCCATGATGATATCATGAATTTGAAGCAGAGAAATAGGGAAACAGAGGATACGAAGAGATCATTCTTGCTGGAACCAGCATTACTTGCATATGCTTTCCCCTGCAAAGATCATAGGATATCCTCAATAGTAAGACACATGCCAAAGGCAAGTTATAGGTTTGGGTTTATTCAACTAGAAGCACTTGTTAATGCACTTTGAATTAGCATGTATGTAGCCATTAGAAATAACCCAAGTACATGACTTTGAGACAACACAATGACAATTACCATGAAATGTGTAGTTGTGCACATTATCCAAATCCGATTTCCTATCATTGACTTTGTCCAGGTTGAGAAGCTGACTTATACTCCCTGCATTCAGAAAAAATGGTATTTAGGAACTTTACCACAAATACCCACATCATGTACACCTCTTCAAAATTGGACATAAAACCAAGGGAAGCACTCACAACCTCAACCTAAGAAGAAAACTCCTCGCTTTCATTCTAACCATTCACTGCAGGATTACGCAAATATATGTTATTAGAATACAATACCTCTTTCATATTTGTATGATTATCTGTAGATAGGAGATGACAGAGAAACCCAAAACCAAGAGAAATATTTTTTTATGCAAGCTTCTGTACAAGTTATGGATTGATTAATGTGGTTCTAATGTGCTACATGTGCCAGGGTAATTCTAAAATAGTCCTGAAACTGCTATTTATATTTGTTATAGGACTGTTGGAAATGTTGATTCAGTCTGAGTGCCATGTAGGAAGAAAAGATGTTGTCCCATGTTTTGAAATAGGTCCATATTCATCCTCCAAACATTTACATGTTATTGTTATTAAATACTGATTTCATAACTCGTCTAAGCAGTAATGAATATACAACTTTCTCATCATTGATTAAGGCCTCTTGCCACCTCATTTCTGATCAAATTACTTCTCATGATGGAAGTGTTCATATGTAAGTGTAGCTCCTTGACTTTGAATGAGTAAACAATTCAAAATTTTTCCTCCAAATGTTGTATAATTTAGTCTTCTATGATCTTGGGTTTGGATCTTTCTATTTAAGTAATATAAAATATTAAATTTGAATCACCCTCAAATATGTTCTTTGAACCTTGTTTAATTATTATTTGACTCCACGTATCAAAGAAGCCAATTCTGCATGGCCCATTTGTGTCACGGGAATTAGAAGGTGGCCCTGTTATGTTATATTCATCCCCTATGAACATTCCCCTTCCCCAGCCATGCTCTAGTTTCCTTTAGAGGTTCTATTAAAGTTCTGTTTGATCCAACATCTATAGGGGAGGATTCCGTGTCTTCTAATCAATCAATGATTAATCAGGTGCTATCATTTAATAGAGTCCCACGTATCCACATTATTTAAATTAAAGTTCTAAGTATATTCATCTCCTATTTGGCCAAGTAGTCTTTTTACTCACTTTCTAGATTACACATTACTAATTGGCTGATTTCTGTGCATCAAATCCATGAAAGTATCATTAAAATTAATAAAATAAATACTATTATATATACTAAACAACACTATTTCGTATCCTTTATTATGTATGTTAGCATACAATGTTAGACATTTGATTAGGAATGAGTTCAAGATATTTGTATAATGTTCATAAATCCTATTTAAGTTTTAGGATTGTGTCAGTTGGCTTGTTTTAAGGATGTTCTAATAAAAATGATTTTTTTTGTTATGCAGTCTATTTGCAGATGTCCATATCAATGTAAGACATTATTTTGTTTTGTTTTTGTTTTTTGATTCAATATTTTTTTTAACATTTATGGTCCTTTATTTTCTACTTTAAAATTTGTATAACTTAATTTAAGAAAGTGTTACAATCCATATTTGTATGCAGCTAATAGGATATATTTGTATGCAGCTAAGTGTTACTGAAACAAAATGATAATGATATATGTGAAACAACTTCATGTAAATATTTTAAACATGATGGTAACTTATACTTTTTTTTAATCAATAAGCAATTGTATTAAGAAATTTCATAATATACTTGACCATAGGCTCTAAGATGGGGGAAAACCCCCACAAAATACATGATCAGGATCCACTATCCCATTACAAAGTGAATCTACTTGCTATAGTGTTGACAACAATTCTGACACATATTCTTGAGAAAAATGTGCAATAACCATTGTAAGGTGTGATCATTTCTCAACTTTATATGTACTATATAAGTATTACAAGCTTTCTTATTAAGAAATTCATATTGTCATTATCTCAAGAGGGGTGGTTTGGTTTTTTAGTAAATTTTTAGCAGGAACCATTACAACAATATCATGGTTTGGAGTAGGAACCACCACATCAAGAGCATGGTTTAAAAGGGGAGGATGCATCTATCCAAGTTAGTATTGCAATAAATGTGAAAAGAAAGGGTAGAGGACTAACAAAATGTCTCTTTGGAAACAATGTAGAGGGCACTACATTTACTAAAATTCAATTTAATGAGAGGGGTCATCCTATTGGTCCACATTCAAATAAATTCTCCTCATTTTTAGGTGTTATTGAAAGGGAAATTCTGTGCATCAAGCACATGGATTGGAAACAAGTGGCTGAAGTGCAAAAGAAAGACATGTGGAGACAATCAATGTGAGTATCAACCTATTCTAAAATTTATTGATGCATGCTGAGCATGCGTGTGATAGTTTTAATTTTAAATAAGACTTTATATTTAATAATGGATTATTTATCTATTGTAGCGTACCTATCGAATAGATCCATCAACAGAGCAATGGTGTCATCAAGTAATATCTCAGTGTTTGAGAACTTATAGATATAATTTGTATAAGAAATACTATTTGAAATACCAAAGAAATGAGGAGAGGATTGCAAATTTCCCTATTGGAGTAAATGACACTGATTGGATTGAACTTGTTAGAATACGATTTGACCCTAAATTCAAAGTAAAAATAAAATACAAATTTTCATATTATAATCATTGATTTTGAATCCTTGCATACAATCAACTTCAATATGAGCATCCATTTTTTATTGAGTTGCAGAAGAAGGTAAAAGTAATTAAGGAAAATAGGACATTAGAACAAGATACCCACACTTTTGGCTGTAGAGGTTACTTTAGGGTTGAATATGACCTTATAAGTTGTAACCAATTCTATTATTTGTTCACAATTGACAACTTTAAATATACTTAACTAGATTGTTGTATTTGTTGATACTAGAATCAATCTTGTGGTCCAGATGATAATTCTATAACTAGAGCTGGTGTGTGGATGAAATGCCATAAAAAGAAGCATGGCACTCCAATGTCATCATTCATTGCGAAAAAATACTAAGTTACCAACCGATTTTTGTATCATTTATGCTTGTTTTTTTTAGAGTTAATGATGTTTCTTATATGAGTTTGTTGAAATGTTGAAATTTCTACAATCAAATTGAATCAACACAAAATGAGGCAGTGTCTCCTGCATATGCAACAAAGAAATATTTCCTCGCTATAGTTTTGGGGCCTAAGAGGAGGGGTCATGTATGTGGGGTTGAATTTGGAGTCACTCCAACCGTATTGTTTGGAAAAGAGCGTGCCTACAAGAAGGAATTTCATAAAACATAAGAGAAATTAAGAGAAAAAAGACAAGGAACTTGGAAGATTGAAAGCAATTGTTGAATAATATTTGGAATGGAAAGATGCCATGAAGGTGGGAAAAGAAAATGGAGAAGCTGTTCCAAAATCCAACAATGTAAGGATTGCATGTGTAGAATTTAATTTTTGATGTATACCATCTTTGAAGTTTGGGATTTGAAAATCACAATGCTAACATGAACATGATCATATTTTTGTAGGGTGTGTAACAATGAGATATTGTTTTTGCATCCTAACCCTTTATTTTCATATTTCATGATATGTCATGCAAACTATTATATTGGCATAGTAATATTCCCATGTCAGATGTTGCATCAAATCAATGTTAAACTAGTAGCAACAAGGAAGGTCTTCCTGCATGCATGTGTTCTTGCATGTAGAAGACTTAAATTAAGAAACCAATTATATTTAATTTACTTTTCCTAAGTTTACTTTGGAAAATAAATTAAAGTGATCTAAATTAACTTTAGTGAACCATTAGTTAAAGTGAAAGTGAAATTAGGGTTTTTTATTTACCACTAGTTAAAGTGAAAGTGAAATTAGGGTTTTCGCTTTACTTAAAGTTATAAAAGAGAGATCAATTGATGAATAGAACACACACACTTGTAGTCCGACAGAGACAAGATATAGAGAGGGAGAGAAAGTCAGACAAAGGTATTAGCTGAGAAGATGGAGGAGCGAGCAACATGATCATCGAGCTTCGTACAACTGTGCTATACACTCACATAGGAGGGTGTTGAGGTTTAGCTGGGATTTTCCCAGTGATTTTTCCGGGTGCTGCATTCACCAGGTTTGGGTGAATTTGCAGTGATTGTAAAAGTTCCATATTTTCTCATAATAAAATCCATATCTCACTGTGGCACCGGTTTTCCCATCTTGGCTTTTCTTGGGGTTTCCATACCCAAAATAATACCATCAATATTGTGATGTGATGTTGTGATTTATTTCTCAGTTTTATATTTCGCTGCATACTGTAAAAGATATTCATGTGTGGTTATCAGTTGATATTTTGCAAGCACTGTTTAGCCCTAGTTGAATATTAAAGGAAAATTTACATGGTATCAGAGCTCTGGTGAGATAAAGTGTTGATGTATTTGTAACTTCAGAATGTATTCACTTGTATATCTTATGTATTGTACCCCGATGTTTATTCCGGGAAGTATCTGTAATGTAAACAAGTCATGTAAAGTCATTGAGGCTAACCCTCCATTGTAAGTCGGGGAAATAGTCCCCACAATTGAGTCAAGGTTAACCCTCCTTGTTGATCGGAGGGAAAAGTCCCCATAGTTGTAGGGCACTAGGGTTATTAGACTCTCCTAGAGATGTCGGCCCTAGTAAGTAATTGTCACACTACAAAAATTTACCCCAAAATCCGACACCTTGCATATCTGAAATTTGACACTTATCGGTTGCCTTTTCGACACATACACTTTTTTTTGCCGTCGGTGGCGTAACGTCGGATGTTCGACCTATGAATAATGTGGGTCAAAGATCTGACAGACCATTGTGTCACATATTCGATCATATTTCCTTCTAAAGTGCCAATCAAAATTGCATAAACCGTCGAAAATTTGACGTCGACCGACCCTTGACGCGTCGAAAATACGACGGACAGAAGTGTCGGATGAATGGCACTGCCATTGATATTTTTATCCAGCAAGTGACAGATAACCGACGCGGTCTGACACTTGAACCGTCGGTCGTCCGACTAGTGGAAGCGTCAAAGTCATGCCACGGACGTCGGATGTGTTTACCGGAGTGTCGGATGGCATCGGGAAAGCGATGGACGTTGATGGATTTAGAAAAAAAAATACAAAGATTAACTAATGAACATTAGAAAGACATATTTAACTAATTAAGGCAATTGTTGACATTCAGGGTTAGGTTAGGATTTGATATAAGATAATTAAAATTTTATACTTTAATGCATAACACAAAACTAAAAAAAGAGTTAAATACAAAACAATACTATTGTAATAAATTCAAAACATAATTTTTGTCTCTTTCAACTTTGACACTCCAATGGTCATTATGTTAAAGTTGGTCCTTGAGATACAATTTTTCAATTGCAATGTACATAAACTAAACAATAAGAATAGAAGTCCTTCCATGTAAAACAAACTAACAACTAAAGAACAACGATAATGAACTATAACAATGTTGGTTTAGATCTAGTTTGTATCTTCCTTATACTCAGATACTTTTAGGGTAATATATTGTCATTGAAAGGACAAGTCACCAAAGGATCAGATGGAATACCTTGTGAGAGAGATAAGCTTTACATTTAAATATTCCCCTTATGATAGTAAACCTTTTGAAGTCTTATTGTTGCCTTGATTTGGTGAAAGAGCATGCCCAGAAACCAGGAAATTGTCTTCACGTAAACAAACAAGATAGTAACATAATTAGAAATGTTTCTAGATTGAAAACATTTCAATATGATGTGCATTTGACTTCGATTATGTACCCAATATTTACTCACCTGAGACACCTGATGTACCCAAATTAATCTGTTGCAATGTTGCACACTGTTGTTCTTTTGTAGGTGAATAATGGAAATTCTTTCAATATGATGTGCATTTGACTTCAATTATGTACCAAATATTTTCTCACCTGAGACGGCTAATGTACCCAAACTACTTTGCTGCAGTGTTGCACACTGTGGTTCTTTTGTAGGTGAATAATGGCAATTCTGGTAAAAAACTGAGGCCAACTTCCCTTGAAATATTGATGTGGTAGTACCAGAATCCATGTTTATATTTTTTTTTCTGGTAAATTCAAATTAGGTAGCACTGTCAATGCATGTGTTGCATTTAAAAAATGAATCTTCTCATTTGGTGGAGGACAGGAGGAAGCATCAATAGGAGGACTATAAATTGAAAAGTAAAAGCAGGAAGTATCAGCCAAAAATCCATCAGTATCAGCTCGCTTTATTTTTTCCTAGAAGAATAAAACCCATTCCATATAATCGAGTTGGAGATGAGCCCTCTCTATTTGTTTCTTCATCAAAATCGAGAAGGGAAAGGTTTAGATCATTTTTTAAAATACATTCCACCTTAATCCCTGAATTTTGTGGAGTTTTTAAGCTAAGTTTCAACCATTGGTTTTGATATTCTTCAGTTTCAGTTTGTCCATAAACAAATTTGACATTTTCCCAGCAAAACTTGACCATAATGCATTTTTCTCATTAATATTCGAAGAACCTTCCCTAAGGTCATAAGGTGCTCGGACCAGTCCAGTATCACAAAGACCTGGATTCTGGACATAGTGATTTGCATAAGGAGAATTGTCTCTTCTATACAGATAGCTATTATAGTGACTGCGTCCTCTATATTCCCTAACTTCATATGTATTTTTGCAATTTGTACCATCCTTATGCGTCCTCTAGATTCCCTAACTTAATATGTAATTTTGCAATTTGTACCATCCTTATCATACACAGTGTCTTCACATTTGCAATTCTCACATGGAAAGTATCCACTTAGTTCCATTTATGTACTCAACCAATGGATTGAATCGATTTAAAAACCAGAAGGACTTGAACCAAACGTTTAATCTTCGAAACCACCTCTTACACGTTTCAAATATTTCAAATATTTATGATGTATCTCTCTAAAATGGGTCTAGGTTTATGGTGTGATTGTTATATTATCCACGATATCCTCATGTATATGATTTTGATGATGGTTCTCCAACCTAGTTCTATTCTGGTTCAGGTGTGACCCTCGACTGATTCTGGTTCTAGTTCTCATAACCTTGTTCTTTACATCACTATACTCAACAATTGCATAGGTGGATGGAAGACTCCAATTGAATAGTGAATACAAGTTACAGTTCTAGATTTTAACACCAATAATGAGGTCCTACCAGAATTAAATATATGATAGAAAACCAATCAAACCAAGACAAAAACAAATTTAAAAAATCAGTGAAAAAAGTAAATTAACAAATTTTAATTATTGGAATATTTGAACCAAGAATGAATCAGGTTTGCTGTACAACAATGACCGCATATACCTGAGTGCAAGATTTCAAATTTCTTTGGACAACAACGGGTGTATATTTTGGGAATGCTGGAACATGTAATAAATTTTTAAAAACAAAATCCATCTATAAAAGAAAAAAATTAAGGAAGAATGAACAAATCAAGGGCATCTGTTACCATATTCTGGGAAAATTTCCACAAGCTAACATCGTATAGATAATTTAAAAGAATCAATATTGCTATAATGACAGATTTTTTACTACATTCCACAAGCTCACTAGTTCATTTTCATATGATATTGTCTGTTTGTATAGAACCTACACAAGTAAGATGGATACCTGATCTGTCTTAACACCTTTATTTCTATAAGCAAGAATGACATCCATTTTTCACACTACCAAAAGTGTGGGTTTGACTTTAAATGGAACATGGTTTGTTCAACACACTTCCTTTTATTTGAATTGAACATCATTTGCTTATCACACTTCAACACAGAATTTTGGACATAAACAAAGTATTTCATAGAAGCATGTTATATATTAACATTACGCAACTAAGAAGTGAAGAACTAACCTGACCAGTCTGAATGAGAGAAACTAGGACATTTTTTGTATGCTTCCACAGTTATTGCAGTTAAAGTTGTTGCTGGGGATGTAATCACCTGCACCAAAAATAACATGATTAGAAACTCCAATAATCCTACAATAGTTCTAAAAAATGGTGAAGTAGGAAACAAGCAGCATAACCAACTTAAGGGCTTGTTACCCACTCGCATGCTGAAAAAATTCTAGGGATTTGTTAAAGCGTTTCAATCCAATAAAAACTATTCCCCTGCACTATATTAGTAGAACAAATGTTAAAATTTAACAGAACAAAATATCCATTTCCTAATAGTAAATAATTGAACATTTAATTTCAATAGAAGAGGAATTCATTTTTTCTATAGTGCCTGACTCTTTTGACAAAATTTATCTTAACTATACCCTATACCTATTACCACATACCCAAATACTAGAGATTCTTACTAGATACTCTGTACTCATAGCTGACATGTAGTCTACCCTTGAACCCATGCTACCCTTCTGATAATCAAATGAATTTAAACTTTATGGGATTCTAGGGAACAAAATTCCCATGAGAGCCAACATTATCCAAAATTGATGTATATAAATGCATAAACATTTCTAAGACTCTTCCTAATTACAAAATCTCCCCTGAATGGTTTTATTAAACCTTGTGGAACTTGAAAATGTTTCATGGATCCTTAATTGGTTTTGGTAGTGTTAGTAAATTTTACATTAGTAATAATCCAATGATAGACCGTGAGCAATCAGTTTCCTCATGGAGTAGTACTGTAACTCAACTGTTTCATGTCCCCACCATATGATTTGATTGTTTTGTAATTCCACATACAAATTTTTGCATTGTTCAACTCCAAGCAATGTGTTTATTAAGTAATTTTTGTAACAACAGCAACAACAAAGCAACAAGCAAAGCAACAAGTTTTAAGCACTTGCAAACAACAACAAAGCAACAATTTTTACCTATGACAGGGATGGAGGATCAGGCTATCAATGATTCCCAAAAAATACTGGCAGATGCTATTGCCTATCGAAATGAAGCCATTGCAACAACAGAAAGGGGTACAGAGGTAATTGCTTTTATATGCAATTAATTCTTATTTAACCAAGATGTTTGTGAAAAAATCCTCAACTTATATGTTTTTAAACTCAAAATATTACTTTCAATTTCAATGGATGTTTCAGTAAGTAATAGATCAGTTTGATACCTAGTTATCAATTATTGCAGGAAATGGAAATTGAAAGGTCATATCAAGAAGAGTTGACAAAGGAACTTGAAGGCATTCCATATTCCATTTAAATTTTCTGCATTGTCCGGACCACGTTCATAATAAAATTCAAAATGTAAAGTCGACCCTAATTGGCTTGCTACTACATCACAACCATTTTCTACAACACACGAGAACAGGCCCACTCCTCCTTCTTTACTTCCCCATCCTTGTGATAGAGCAAGAAAATGAAGATTCAACACTGCACTTCCTGGCAGTTTTCTACTCAGGTGTAACTTGGAAGGGTTAATCCTTACAAGAGATACAAGAGCTTGAAGAGATGCTAAAAGTATGTTAGGATCATTTGATGAAAGAAGGTGTGTGAAATGTTGCATAAAACATACAACTTTACATGTAAAGGATCAGATGGATCTTCCTTTTTTTTTGTCTTACGTTGTATGTATATATGGTAACACCATTGAATAAAAAAGTGCATAAGTTTAGGTGCGTCTAGTAGACCTACCATTGCCTCTATTTATTGTGACACAGGCTTCAATATGCACAGCTTCGAAATATGGATTAGAAGTGAGAAAATAAACAACTCAAGTTATTGATAACTTTTGGGATCATGGTTATTTGTTGATAGTATTCTCTTACCCTACCATTATGTTACAAAAGAATCCATCTATGAATTTAATCTGAAGCATATGTATGATTTAGTGGGATAAAGTAGGCAATGCACCCTATATAACATTATTATTGGATGAAATTGTGCTCAAGTCCAGGTATGTACACAAGTGACGAGACTATAAGTAAGGAAAATCAGCTAGTCAGGTTTTTGATATTTTTTATATTATGGTCATTTATTGGTAGTATTCTCTTACCCTACTATCATGTTGCAAAGGAAGCCATCAATTGAGCCTGTCTAGATTTAGTACTAAGACCATTCTTACATATTGGATGAAATCTTCCACCATTCAACTAGCGAGGTATATACCAAACAAATCTTATATAATGGTTTCTTTTAATGCTAATGAAAAATCATCATTTGTATTAAAAAAACAAACATCTATGTGGCAAAAAACCCTTCAATTACAAGGAAGTCTTTGAGTTGCACAAGTCACATAGTTGTACTATTTGGTCATATGAACATGTATGCCTATCTATTTGAAAAATAGTAAAGAAAGTAAACTAAATCAAATAATGACTCTAGCTAGATGCATATGACCATAAATCCCAATCACACCATAAATCAACACTCTATACTTGCTGCACCACAACGAACATAGTATTTATTCCCTTCTATATTTAGTAACTCTTCATGTATAAACACAAAAAAGGAATCAATTGACTTGTGAATACTAGTGGGTAATATGCTCTACAGTGTTGAAAATTTAGAAATTATTTCAAAAGAAAATCAACAAAACATAATTACTCCAATACCTGGATTATGACATCTCACCACTTGACCATGCTATCATCACCTGCTGAAAGTAATGAAGTTTGTCCTATGAAGAATACCTCACCAATCCTATAAATGGAGACATCCATTACAAAACTAGTGGTTAAAGCAAATGTTGATCCTTTGAATAGTTCCTTCCATCGTAGCTACAATATGCTATTGAATCATATGCATTACAAGGACAGTGGCATAGATACTGTTGAAATAATATTTCTACAAGTTCCAGTTTGATCGTGAGCTTCCCATTCTTCATAAATGTGTGAAGGATCTAGGGGAACAATAGATGATGGGTATGGTCTTGTTGGAAAAGATTGATTTAAAAGTTAATGAGTGGATCTCACCTGTACATGAAGTGACTCATGGAAAAAATGTTAGGACTTTGCTTAGCAAAATGGATCAAACATGACAAAATTCAACATAGGAAAATAAGGAAATGTAGGAATCTGTGGATTAGATTAGAGTCCATAATCCAACAAACCATGTCAATTTAACAACGCAAAATGAATAAGCATTTGATGAATGCATGGTTAGGTTCCTGAAGAGGAATCTAATCCTCCAGATTTATGAAAAGATTTTAGATCCGTGACTGTCATGGAGAAGATTATGGATACTAAATATAAGGTTTCTCTCATATACCTAAAGTTCTTTTGTGCAGAATCCGAAAATGCCTAAATATAGCAACATACTTAGTATTGACCTGACAAAAAGAGATTCCTTTGACATTTTTTACTCATGCCAATATTTTTAATTTTTGAGCTCACAATTAAGTAAATGGATGCATATGCAACTAAATTCTTGTGACAAGAATTGTTTATTCTTTTGATTTTCCGAGTCTTAATCCTAGAGTTCAAGTTTTCCATCCCAAGGCCAGTATTTAGTCCATCACTTCTCTAAGTCATGTCTAGTTCTCAATGTCAATTTGTAATGACAAAAAAATAGTATGAATGAATTTAGGTTCCCACGTTCAAATTTTAGGTGTCAACTCACTTGAGATCCATCGGTATGTATCATATGAAAATATAGAAAAATGAAGACAAGTCACTAGGTAGAAAAGATATTGAGGAAGAAAAATGTTACACTTTTCAGTTGCACGGATTTGTTGGAGGATTTTCAGGTTCTCATGCATCCCACAAGAGGTGTTATCCCAATGTGATACCACCATTATCCCGTAACCTAAAATGTAATGGAATTTTTGTAAGGTTATTCAAAGTAAATTTTTGGGGAATCCAACATTCCACCTCAAAACATAGGAGCAAAGAAATCATGGAGTGTAGTTTCTAAGTTAAGTTGGTTCAAGAAGTAGAGTTTAAATGAAAGTTTTTGTTATTTTGTGAGAGTGGGTATTATTGGGATTGAACCTAACACCCAAGAATGTACATAGGTCTACAAAGAAAAATATTTCACGCCGATGCATTAGATCAATATCTAGAACAATGTTGCAAATATCTCCAATTTCTCCCAATATTTCCAAAACTTTATTGAGCTTTAAAGTTTTCTATTGTTCCTAATGTTTTTAGTATTTCTTGTGTTTTTTAGTTCCAAAATTATGCTTGCTGATATTTTCTGAGTTTTTCAGGTCCAAGTTTATGCCTACTAATATTTTCCCCGACATTTTCCCTAGTATTTCCAATATGTGTATATCTGGGCCATTAGTGATATATCCCAAGATGAAAATTGCAACATTGATCTGGAAAAAATATTTGTAGCTAGGGATGTAATTTGGTAAGGGTGGTTGAAAATTGAAAAATGGGTTTGAAGCCATTTTGGAAAGCATTTATCTTTCAAGAGAAACTAGAGAAAAAAATCCAAATATGTGGAGAGGTGCACAATGTGAAATACTAAATCCCTATGACCTTCTTTCTGACCAGGAATGTGTTTCGAGTGCCTCTGTGCACTTCATAAACACTTGTCAGGTTGTTTCAACAGATAGATTTTTCAAAGCAGAATTTTCTTGTTTTGTAACAACTCCAAACTTTTTGGTTTAATGATGAACCTAACAATGTATAAATGTCAAGGATGTCAAAAGACCCCTGCCTAACTTGTAGAACATTTACATAGTCTATATTCTTGCCTCTAGTGATTTTTTTCACCTCTATGTATGGTAATCATCATCATCAACTAAATGTATGTGTGTGCACATGCATAAATACCCAATACATAGCTCAATCAAACAAAAGAAAACATATTTATACCTTGATTTCTGGATCTTCACACTGTCTTCTTATGCTTTACCTTTCAAAACATCATTCAACATACTTCATTTTTTGTCCTGTTGCAATAGTTTCATGTTAGGACCCATCAAATATATTTATGTTTGTTTATGAAAATAACAAAAAACAATCTAAATAAATACAATTCTATTACAATGTAAATTACAATTCTATTCAACTATTCAAGTAAATTAATTGTTAAGAATATATCACCTGATAAAACATGGATAACCAAAAATACTATGTATATAAGTCCATCGATCTAATCAAAAATCCATTTCTTGCCTCTTAACTATGGAAATGTTTCTCAACGCTATCTATAACAAGTTCTAATGGAGGAGTCAAATATCAATAGTGAAAATTACATAGTAAAAATATAGAAATAGATGTTTTTTAATGTATTCTTTCTTACCATTCATTGAGCTCCTCTCTGTTTCGAGAATAATTTAATATTCTCTACTAAACAGGACCAACCACGTGAAGGTGGAAGCTCTTATGGCCCCTCCCCCCCCTCACATCACTCTCAACTCCCCAAACCCAATGCCTATACTTGCCAATAACAATTTATTTCACTATTTCACAAAGCAAATAACAATGCATCTACAATGCAAATTATTTCACTCAATAGTTGAAAAATGATTTCATTAAATAATTCTTTAAAACATTCATTAAACCATTCAATCATTCAACAGCTGAAAAAACCATTCATTAAATCATTCATTAAAAAATTAATTTAGTCAATGGCAGAAAAAAAAATCAGTAAACAATTCAGTAAAGCATCCATTCATAAAAGACTGAGTTTGTGCTATGCTTTCAAAAATATATTTCAAATTTACAAAAATTTTTAGAGTGATGGATTTATAAAAGGCCTGTGCGGATATTCCGTGGCCTTGGAGTCCTGTGTTTCCAAAATTTTCCATTCACCCCATTGCGATGTCAGACCCTTCTTTGAGAGCTTGTCTGCCTCCTTATTTCGCTCCCTGTAAACATGAGTGAAAGAGATTGATTCAAAGAATGAGAGAGAATGGGTTGTCTCTTCAAATAATGCATCTAGAGAAGCAGTTCTACATTTCTGTATCTTATTCATCCAGTTTATAACCACCATTGAGTCACCATATACTTGTAACTGTCTGCAATTTCTTTCATTGGTAAAACAGAGAAGTAATTTCAATATCATGAGTTCTGCATAGCTGTTGGTTCCAGTTCCCAGGCCCAAAGAAATTTGAAAAAAATGACTTTGATTTAGATATAAGCATGCACCTCCTGAGTTTGTGCATCGAATGCTTGTTTTCTTCCATCCAATTGCTAGACCTCCAGAGTGGTCGTTGGCTCTTTGCACTGTGAAAGAGTATTGCGGAAAAAGTGATGTTAAACTAGTTTCAACTTCCAGCTCTGGACCCATTGTTTCTTGTGGAAGGTTGACTTCTAGTGATAGAACCTCCGTCATCCTTTTTAGGGCAAGATTTTTTTGGGTGCTTGCCAGACCCCTGTAGTTTAGGGAGACAAATTTCTTTTGGGTGCCCCATATGGGGTTTGCACCGCTCTAAGCACCCCGAAAATGGTTGTTTGTTTGCCACTTTCCTGATCCCTGAGCGCCATGCTCTGGTCCATAGAGAGGTGATATGGTCTTTCTCTCCCTTTCCCTTTGGATGTGATCCTGGCATTTACCCCTAGTCCTTTTGTAGGGATTTTTGGTTTTTGAGGGATTGGAACTTCCCTTGAATGAAGGTGGAAATAGATAAAGGAGGACTGAGTGGGCGAGTCATTTTTTATGGTGGAAGGGGAGGCTGTCTGGTTTGAATTGGAGGTACTTTTGAATGTGGGGGAGGAGGTGTCATTTTTTGGGGGAGGGGGACTATTTGTGATAGGGGTAGGCAAATATTTTTCCTCACTCAAAGATAAATCATTCAATTGATTGCTAAGGGAAGAAGTGTTCATATCTAGTGGGGGAGACGCGATCGAACGTTGTTTCATCTGTTGAGGAGGCCCTTCTACTGCTACTGCTCCCACTCTTTTCGGTTGATCCAATGGTTGTTCTGTGCCCTCCCACCTGAGAGGATTTTCGTCTGAAGCTGTGTTTGGATCAGTTTCTTTGGAGCTCGAGGTATCTGTTCGCCTAACCCACCTCCTTCTTCCAGTTGTTGAGGGAACAAAGTTTGGGCAGTTGCTTACCAAATGTCTTGTTTCATGACATTTGTGGCATCGAAATGAGAGCCTTTCATAGTCCAACAGCTGTTTTTTTGCTATTTTTGCCATATGAAATTAAAGGCTTCCAGAAGACTGGTTCTGATGTTCAAAGAGACCAGGATCCTGGCTACCTTTTTGATATGCGTTTGCTGAAATGAGAGGTCAACTTCAATGAAAGTCCCTAGCTCATTCCTGGTTTCCCTAAGCTAGGCTGGGTTCTAGAATTCCAATGGTAGTCCTGGCAGGCGAACCCAGAATGGTATTGTATCCAGTTGCTCTATTTCTACATCGAACAAGGGGGTCCACTGCTTTAACTGAAACGAGGTTTTCCCATATGTCCAGACTCTGCTGCCTATGAGGTCTGCATCCTCTCTACATCTGAACCAGAAGCTGAACCATCCCTTTGCAAGTGAATTAATAACCGGGCCTTTACCTTGAAGCCCTGTCCAATTTTTCCTGGCCCATTCCTTCATTTTCGCTAGCTTGGGGTTTCTTCCCGTGGTTGTGATTTTCCTGAGTAGGGTTAATCCGCCCATCTCTAGTGCTTCTTCCATGGGGCGCCTAGGTCCACAAATTACGTTAAAATCTCTTCACGTGGGATTTAAACACTGATTATTTTGTTTCCCGGAGGTGATTTGGGTGCCTTCGTCTTCTGGGGCGGAGTTCCAGTTCGAGATTCCATCCAATTGTTCGGCGGCTTCTCCTGTGCTTGCTCCCTGTGACACTGAAGGATCGATTTCCCTGTTTGGGGTTCCTTGTGGTTCCGCCTAGGGATTTTTGATGAAAACGGTTGCTGCAACTGTGCTCTAAGGTTGGAATAATGAGTACAAGCCTCCTCCTAAGGCAGGGTTCAATGGCCATGCTGCGAACACACCTAGAAGCTCTTCATCTGGTGGAGAAACTGGAACCCTACTCTCTTCATCTGACGGAGAAACCGGAACCCTGCTCTTGCTTCCAGCTGTCAAATTTTCCAGCGTGTTCTGTACTATGTCCGGGGATGGTATACCGGTAATTTCTGATGAGAAGAATATGTTGAGCTCTTGTTGCCACGGGTCAACAGAGTTGTTTTCCATGTTTACCGGACCTACTCCAAATTCACAAAAACCTCAAAATTCAAATGACTGTCCAAAACGAAAACGAGCTGTCATTTCTTATTATATAGTATTATATATTTTTATTTTATAAACCGTCCATTGAATCTCCGACGCTTTAGTGTTGGATATCCACCAGTTTTGCTTTCGCAGACATCAACAGACCACCCTGGAAGTGTCGGTTCCCCGTTGGATAACCGTCAGTGTTGCTTTCGCAAACGTCGAAGATCCGACCCTGGTAGCGTCGATTCGCTGACACTACCAGTGTTGAAAATTCGACTCACGTGTGTCGGATATTCAACGGATCTATAAATATTCTGTTATCAGCATTCTGATGATTGATTGTTGTCCGACACATCCGTGAGAAATGTCGGATTCTAACGTCGGAATTCGGGTTCAAATATTTTAGTGTTAAGTGGGGCCGACATGTTGAAGTGGAAATTAAGTGAAAAAAATAATATAAATAGAGAGTGAGCCTCTCTATTTATCACACACACTCACTCATTGGGGTGCATGAGTGAGAGAGGAGAAGCTCTTTCAAGTGAGAGAGAGAAGAAGCTGTTGGAGATCATCTTTATGTTTATGGGTTTTACTACTGCCATTGGTGCTCATTCTATCTCTGAGGAAGTTGTGGGGTTTTCTCCTTTATGGTTTCCTCGAGGAAAATTCTTTGTATCTCTTGTCTCTTGTGCTTAATTGCTGTGCATGTTATTCTCTCAGATAAGATCCTAAGATCATATTGCTTAAATGATAAAAATCTAACATGGTATCAGAGCTAACCTGAGAAGAAGAAATTGTGAAGCTATAGAAGCTAGGGCTTCTTACTTTTTGGGTCTCTCTCCACAATCCATCATTAAAAGGATTCTAGGCTAAATCTCCATTAAAGGGCGCATCTTTCTATCGAAGCAGAATTTGATTCTGGGCATTTTCAGTTTTTGGTGCGGGAAATTAGGGATTTTGTTAGAAGAGGAATTTTTGAGTGAGCCTAGCATAGGATTTCTCTTCTCATCAAAATCGAATTTTAGAGACCTGGGTCAAGATTTTTGGTTGGGTGTAACTTCGGGAAAGTCAAACCCTAGTTTGACCCCGGGCTGGAAACACCCTAAATACTAAAACTGATAAGTTTTGGTAAATTTGCTATGTCTTAGGATTGCAGAAGTCTCATAGGCCAAAAATTTCATAGGGTGAATATATAATCCTGATGTACATTGTATCCAAGTTTCAGCCTCATATTCAGTATATTCTAGGAGATATGATTCCTCCAAGTTAGGGTTCCATCCTCTTCCAGGATTCATCCCTAAACATGACACCTAGGGAGAATTTCTATATCTCGGGCTACTAAGGTCCAAATGAAATTTCTCAAGATGATCCAGAAAGGGTAGGGATTTTAATTTTTATGGTATAATTTTTAGACCACAAAGATGAAACAGTGACACGTGGAAATCCGTATAACTTCTCTATTCTGAACAGTCCTGAAACAGGTCACCTCGGGAAAACGCTCATAAGTTCCAATTGGTGAAAGCAATTCTGCTCATACCTATGACATTGGAAACAGGATAGACAAGGATAACTTAGTGTGAAGTTTTGGAAACAGAGGAGCAGTGATTTTGGAGATATCATAGAAACAGTATCAGGAATTTCTGCAAAGGAAATTGGTAAACTAGGGCTTCCTGTTCCGAGAGCTTCCCTCCAATCTTTTCAAAAAATGAGTACATTGGAAAGCTCACCTTGAATAGGTACATCTTTCTATCTAATCAAATCTGAAAGATTCCAAGTTTTTAAATTTATGGTTTCTCTAACAAACCCTAGATCAACCAGCTCCTGAACCAGTACGGACACCTCAAATCGGTAAGATCTAATAGTTTGCTATTTTCATTTGAGGTTCTCATTTCAAAGTGATCTATCACATCCGCTTGATGATAAGCTTGGTGAAGTTTACAACTTCCAAGAATGGAAGTATGTGATCTTTCTAAAGAAAATGAATTGGACACCTACATAAGTAGAGAGGTTCCAGTTCTAGAGGGAGATGAGGCTAAAAGCCTTACACAAGAAGAACTTGGTCAAGGCCAAGAAGATCATTTTTGATTCAATCACAGATCACCTTATACCACAAGTGTCTTCCCTAAAGACACCGAAAGAGATGTTTGATTCCTAGACCAAGCTATTTGAATGGAAGAACATAAATCATAATATGAATTTGAGAAAACAATTAAGGAATGTGAAGATCCATAATGCAGAGACCATACAGTCATACTTTACGAGGGTCTCTTAAATCAAAGAATAACTTGTAGCAGTAGAAGAAGAAGTGGAGAATGCAGAAGTAGTGATAGCCACATTGAATGCCCTCCTAGGATCATGGGATTCATTCATTTGAGGAATGTGTGCCAGAAGGAAGTGATTACTTTCAGCAAACTCTGGGAAGATTGCACACAACAAGAAGCTCGACTCATAATAAGAGAAGAGGAAATGAGAGCAACTGAAGATGAAGCTCTCACGATTCAAAGAAGATCCCTCAAGCAATGAGGAATATGAAGGACTCAATTCTTGAAGAGCCTCTTATCCATCTTGATCATTTGGATAAGAAATGATGAAGTCATGAATGAAGAAGATGATGAAGCGGAAGG
>LPNX010614161.1:1431343-1487724 GCA_001517045.1 Pseudotsuga menziesii | reverse complement strand
AAGTATTCAATTGTCATTTCATGATATTGTTTTGTTATGCATTTGTTTATATTCAGTTGATGTATTATGCATAATAGAATGTTTGCATTAATGATAGTATAATACTAATATGCATGTGATGGGTAAGTAGCTCATGGTTCTATACAAATCTCCATTGCTACTTATCTAGAATGAAACCTCTTTGCTGACATATTGGATTAGTGCACAATCTCAATGTTGTCCTGGTAGAGATGGAAGGCATCTAGAAAGTTTCCATGAGATATGGATGAATGTTGTATTGTCTAAAATAGTTGCATGAGCATATATTTATGCATAAGAATTTTGCCATTATGAATATGCCTTATGAAATGTTTCTAACCATGCAAATGCATTTGACTTGTAGGAAAAATTGCGTACAATCACCTACAAGCAAAGAAGGATGAGACTTGTTCCAAAGAGCAAGTGATGATAGTTCAAGATGAAGAATAATATGATGAATGCAGTGACATCATTGATGTAGAATCTTCCAGCTATGAAGAAGTAGCCAAGAATAAAGGGGAGACTAGTTCAAGAAGAATGATGTCTAGGATGCAGTATCGAGACCTAAAGGGAAGTTCATAGTTCCATCATGCAGTAGATGGAAACATCATGGGATACAAGGAAATATTCGTAGCACGAGGCTTCTCATGAAAAGAAGGCATAGACTACGAAGAGACATTTGTAGCCATTGGAAGTTAAGACACATGACAGGCAGACTCATGTGTGCAAATGAAAGAAGGCCTTGTATGAGCTCAGAAGGAACCCATGGGATAACATATACATGAGGAGCTTGAAGATCACCTAGAGTAATGAAGATCTTAACCTTTGCTACGGGTTGAAGATGGAAGCCTATAGAGGATGACAAGCTCACAGATGGGTACGAGAAGAACTTTTGAAAAGGTTCAAGATAGAGGATATTGGTATCCAGTGACCCTAGATGGATACATATAATATTAGTAGCAGAGGAAGCTACTTGTCACTCCAGTATAGAATGTTTCAAAGCATAGAGTATGAAAGACAGAGGGAGAATGATGCTCCGCTTTAGAGGGAGTGACTGCAGAAGATCCTGACGTTCAACATGGTACAGCAGGATGGACAGATTACCGATGAATCTAGGCTTTACCTTTGAATCAAGGTTGAAGGCGGAAGACCAGTGATGCTCTTGTTACATGTCGATGAATTGTTCCTGACAGAAAAGAGGAACTCATTAAAAGTTGTAAGGAGACTTGCTTTCGAGTTCAAGATGAAGGACTTGGATATGATGCACTACTTTCTAGGCATGGAGGTGTGGCAGAATCTCCCTAAAACAAGGGAAGTATGCAGTAGAGTTCCTGAAGAGGTTCAGGATGATGAACTGCAATACCATGACCACACCTATGGCATCGAACATGAAGCTATTGAGTGTTTCTTCATCAGAGTCGGTTGATTCCACGATGTATCATCAGATGATTTTTTCCTTGATGTACCTAATGAATACAAGACCAAATATTTGCTTTGTTGTGACCATAATGAGACATGTTCACCTGATGATTGCAAAGCATGCAGTGAGGTATCTGAAGGGTAAAGGTTGAATATGAGCTCAAGTATGAGGCGAATCATAACATTAACCTGGAGGGTTATGTGGATTCAGATTGGGCAGGTAGTGCCATTGATAGGAAGAGCACTTCTTGGTGTAGCAGGAAGCAGTCCTGCGTGGCACTGAGTATAGCCGAGGAAAAAGATGTTGCCACTTGCTATTTGGGAGGTAGTATGTTTCTTTTGAAAACTACCATTTTATTTGGTTGATTTGACTTGCATTTTTTTGTATGATGCAGAGAGGAGCAGTGATCCAGATCAAGATCTCTAGAAAGAGGGATTTCTAGCATAGTCATTGAGATAGGTTTTCTTAGCATAAATCTCAGTGAAGCTCATAGGTTGCTTAGACGTAATCGGTCCTATAGGTTGTTCTCGGATGTAATTGGTCCTGGAGAAGCTCACAGGTTATCCTTGGATGTAATCAACCCTGATATGATTCTATGTTAGAAATGGCCAGAGTGAAGTTTGAGTACTTCAGGTATAAGCTTGGTGTTCTCCAGATCGAGGTTCCTTCTAAGGGGAAGTGATGAGTCCGAGAGCCATTTTGACATGGTGAGAGGATTGGTTCCTTCCATGGTCAGATGTAAGGGATGAGCTATTCTATCATGGTGAGAGGATTGGTTCCTTCCATGGCAGATGTGAGTGTTGAGTGATTTTGAGGTGACTGTGGGATGCGTTCCAACATGATCAGATATAAGCGATGAATTCCATTCTTTGGGAGAATGGAGGTACTTGGTCAGGTACACATTTGCCTCAAGAGTTCACTATTAACTAATTTCTAACCGCTACTGACCTATTACAACAAAATTAGGTCCACATATATATAAAATATTCAAAAAGTAGTTACTTCTCCGCTTATGGCACTAAACGACCCTTGCACGGTTCTGCGACACTGCGCAACTCACTTACGCCAACCCCTTGCCAACAGGCCCCCAACACAGTTTTGTGGCTCGCCCTCGAGCCACGTCAAGTTGACAAGGTTTATGCTACAGTCTTATCCTTAAAATTGGAAAATTGCTGGGCAACTTCCTGAACTTGGAGCTGCACTTTAGCAATAGTATTATGACAATTGCTCACCATTTGCTGGACCAGGTGCTCCTCAATAGCCTTGCTGTCGAGCATTTGTCTACTCTCCTGAACAGCCTGAAGTGTGGCAACAGCTTTAACAACCATTGGCTTCCAATATCTTGGAATTCATCAAGATGCTCACAATGCTTTTGCTGGTGCTATTGGGCACGGGCAGCACACTGTTGGAGATCTTTCAGTTCGGTGGCCTAGGTAATTTGCACCATCAGTAGCATGGCCTTAAGTGTTGACTTCAAAGTTATCAATTGAACCTTTGCTTCTTGCACCTGCACAGTGAGCTGGTCTAGCTGCTCATCCTGAACAATACTCTGCCAAAAATGCGTGGTTTCCTCCATAATAGATTTGGCCTCTTGCTCCATGTGGCCAAACTGAGTAGCAATTTCTTCTAGGGAGGCCTTACGCTCTGCAACCTGCTCCAGCGGGGTAGTGGGTTGCACTTGAGCCTGAAGCAGCAAGTTATAGTCCTGAAGTTGAATCAAAGTCTACCCCAATTGCTGGGACTTCTCGACTGGGGTGAGCTCGGTGGGTGTGTCAATCATGTCCTGATAGGCCGCAGAGATAGCCTGCTCCAATTCACTATACTGTGCACACAGCTATGCTTGCTCCTCAATCAGGGGATCCTACACCTTCTTGAGATCTGTAATCTCCACAATAGATTTCTGCTACATCTCAGCTTGTGTCGCCTTGAGCATGTTGATTTCTTGCAACTTTTCTTCGGCCAACTGCACACAGACCTAGTGCAGCTCTACAACATCCTTCTTTAGCTACTAAGCAGAATCCTAGACTTTGATATATTCTGCCGTTAATTCCTGTTGTCGGGCCGTCAATTCTAGTGCGACACCATGCTGTAACTCAACCAATTCTATAGTGGACAGCTTGTTCAGGTCTAGAGTCATGCTTTGGATTGGGTGCAACTGCTGAGAATCTTCTATATTTCCTGCATCGATCGTAGTCGGGGGAACTTGCATGTTTCAAACCTGGGGCTCAGTGCTGATCGATGGGATATCTTGCAATAGAGGTTGTGCCGATGGTTTCTTAGAAACAATATCAAAAATAGATTCAAACTTAGTTTTTACTGCACCAAATTCTTCCTGGTTTGTCTCACGGATTTCCTTAGTCGCAGCTGTGGATGAATCTGTGACGACCTTGATAAGCCGCTGTAATTGATCTTCTAAGCCGAATTTAGTACCGATGCCAGCCTCACACTCCTACCACCATTTGTTGCGAGTCTCCTCTCGCATCCGCTGCACTGCATCTTCTGGGTCCGTGGATGACTCATTGTCAGAGTCATGGGTGCTTAATTCCGGTGGGGCAGGGTCTTCAGGTGCTTTCGGGGGTGTCTCCTTATATAACTCCTCTTGACTGATTGGGACACGCCAATCGTCCAGCCAGTCTTGCACAATCGCATCCAAATCTTCTGTGGTGATATTGTAAGGCAATGGCAACCATTACTTATCGGGATCCCTCCTCACCTGAATATGAATGGAGTGGGGGCTAACAACAAATCAAATAATCCTCTGGTACTTGGCCATAGTGTAGGGAGAGATCCTTGGAACTGCTACAATGACCGCATGTAGGGCTTCCCAATAGATCCAAAAATGAATTGCACAATATATTTGATGACTGGGTTCTTCGACCCACCACAAGTTTTGATAACGGTCACCGCGACAAACCTTGGTTGCCTTAACCGTCATTGGCTGGTAGTCCTCTAGCTCCATCCAAGCAACCAAGGCAATGAGAATCAAAAGCCAACTATAAGAGAAAGGGCGCTCGCTCTAAGTAGCAAGCGCATCGTCGAGAAACTGATTTAATAGGAATAAAGACCAATTCATCTGAACTCCTTCCGCACATTTTTTAGCACAAGAGACATCTCCCTTATTGTATTGCATCGGTCTATTGCCGTGAACAAATTTACTAGCCAAAATTCTGGTGCCAATTCGCACTTCCTGTGAGTTGATACTGTTGATATGATAGGCACGACCATCTCGTTGTAACCCGAAGCGCTCCTTTAGCTGCTTCACAAGCCTTTTGTTGGTATCTTTCCTATGAATATATTGCGTTGGGTCCTCCCCTGCCTTAGGCAACCCAGTAATACTGGAAATCAAGTCGACGATAATGGGGATTGACGTAGTCAGCCAGAGCGTCCTTCCATGGAAGCATTCCAACAGTTTCTTTACACATGCATGCGATTCATTTAACCGACCAAAGTGGGGCATATTGATGAGTCCCAGTAATCCAGATTTCTTTAAGCCACTGGCCCATGGCTTCGGAATTCGCTGAATGGGCCCACCAGGTGCTATCGTGACAGACTCGTAGGGCTCATCCCAGACATATTTTAGCAATAGCAAGTCATGATCATCGAACTTGAGCTAAATCAACGTAGGGATGATATCTACGGAGCATTGCATTCCTTCTGGCAGTAGTGGCAACTTGGGTGGGTACTTCTGGTTCTTCAACAACTGCTGTGGCTTAGCACCTGGATGCGTGGGAGAAACATATCCCAAAATATCATTCACCGAGACACCTCAAGGTGCCATGTTCTCATCCGCTCCTGAGCTCGACGGCCCCAATCTGGGCAGTGCCTTCTCCCCGCATTTGCACAGAGGTGTGATTTTTCTGCTTCTTAGGGGGTGTCGGACTGGGTCATTGAGCTTGTCGTTTCCACTTTGGGACGGATGATGAACCCAGTAGCATACTCATAACTTCCTCTTCCACAGCCGTGGGCCAAACAGGGGACTCGTATTCACTCGAAATTTCAATGGTATCAAGGCCGCTTAGCATCCCTTACCCCAGAGAACCAAAAGATACGCTTCAACAACACAAAATCTGCTGAACACTTAGCTCAATATTCTGCACAAAATTCACCTTCACCTTCGGCTCTCACAACTGAACAATGCCAACCAACGCCTCCCGTGTGGTGTTTTATAATCACTTCGAAGTCCAAATCCATCATTATCAAATCTAACTGCACCATTATTTCCAAATCATGTATTAATGATACCGAATCCATCGGTGATCTTATGCGGCTAACGGTCGGATCCCCCCATTAATGCGGGTCACTTCAACAAGTGTTGTCAGCCAACTGGTTTAACTACCCGCATTTATTACCTGATTTGACCATCCCGCAGTGCAACGACTGTCACAAATGGTCGACCAACTACTGCCAACTACTGTATCTTCTTTGCGCAGTCTCACTTCGAGGCTCACCGCTTCTTTGCGCAGCCTACTGTATTTTTTTTTTTGACTTCAGGTGGTGTGCATCGTCGACCCCATTCTATAGGTATTCAGGCAACTCCCATTAATGAGCTTTGGCAACATAACACCATTTAATTGCTGCAACTGTACAATGTCGCCAGAGCTAATAGATTGAACAAGATAGGGACCCAGCCAGTGCATATGTAACTTTCCTGGATTCTTGATAAACTTACTGTCATATAACAACACCAAATCACCTACATTGAACTATTTGTGCTTAATGTGGTGATCATTCCATGCCTTCTGTCTATCTTTCATAACCTGCTGCTGGAATCCTGCGATGAAGTGATCCTCGTCGAGCTAAAGTAGCTGCGCAACATGTTCGTGTAATGCCTCTGCATCTTCCATGCTTGTGGCTACAGAAATACGCAAGCTGGGAATGATGTACTCCATCAGCATGACTGCCTCTTTCTGATAAACCAACTTAAATGGTGTGTGACCTGTGATAGGCCCATAAAACTGCAGGAATTTTCAAATCCTAGTCATCGCGGTTGGTGTTACATACCTTGGTCAATGCGGTCTCCAAAAATTTGTTGAAGGCCTCAACAGTGCCCTTGGCCTACGGATGGTAGGGAGTACTTCGCTTATGTTGTACCTGAATCTCCTCAGTTAGCACTTTTATCGTTTAATTGACAAAGTGACTACCTTGGTCGCTCATCAGGATGTGCGAACACCCGAAGCATGTCACAATGTTCTAAAAAATAAACCATGCTACTGTCGTGGAAATACAATCAATGACTGGTGCAGCCTTCTCCCACCCAGTTAGGTAGTCAGTTGCAATAATAATTTAATGGGCACCAGTGTGCTTAGCTGGTGGATTGATGGGACCTACAAAGTTGACGGCCCATTTATCAAATGGCTGCAAAGTCACCTGCGGTACAAGTGGCATCTCGTCTTGCCATGATGGTTTACCAACCCGTTGGCATACATCAAAACTCCTGGCATAGCTTATGGCATCGTTATGCATCATGGGCCACCAAAGCCCAGCATGCAGCACCTTCTGGGCAGTGGCACGACCTCCGTAGTGACTTCCCGCAACACTTGCATGTGCTTCCTCTAGAATAGGACCCTGCTCATGCGGTAAGATGCATCGTCACAGTATCTCATCTGATCCAAGTTTATAGAGCTGTCCTGAAATGAGTGAAAAATCAGAAGCCTTGACAACCAACTACTTCTTCTAGCTAATCGACATGTCTGCAAGGGCGAGGCCAGTAGATAAAAACTGAACAATAGGGCCATAGTAATCGTCTACGATTTCAACACGGAATAATTGTGCATTAGGCATCCCATCCTCAATATTAGTGGGTTCTTCACCATTCTCAATATGTGACAGATGATCAGGGCCAACATTTAACCGTCCTGGCTTGACCACTATCTCAAAATCAAATTCTTGGAACAAAAGCAGCCACCTATAGATTCGCCCCCCCAACACAGGCTTATTCACTAGGTATTGTAGAGCTGAATGATCAGTGAATATCTTAAAGTGTCCACCCAAGAAATAGTTCCTAAACTTTTGTAGAGCATACACCATCACCAGGCCTTCTCTTTCAGTCGTGGTGTAATTCCATTCAACAAATGATAACTTCCTACTGGCATATGCTATGGGATGAACCAAGTTGCCTTCACCTGGTTGCGCAAGAACAACCCCCAGCATAGTAGAAGAGGCATCAACATGCACATGGAATTCCTTATTCCAGTCAGGAAAAACCAGTATGGGTGCAGAAGCCATCTTGGCCTTCAAAGTGTTAAAGCTGCCTTGACATTCCAGAGTCCATTCAAATGCAACATCTTTCTTTAGCAGCTTCTCCATAGGAGCAATAATCGTAGCATATCCCTTGATAAACTTGCGATAGTAGCCTGTGTGGCCCAGTGTTGCTCGGAGCATTTTTACATTTGTTGACAGTGGTAAACTAAGGATCCGTGCAATCTTTGCTGGATCTACCAACATACCTTCTTTGCAGATGATGTGCCCAAGTAATATACCAAAGGGTGCACAGAAAATACGTTTCTTGGAATTCAATGCAATCTAATGCTGTTGACACCATTCCAGCATTAATTGCAGGTTGTCCAGGTGGTCTTAGCCAAACCGCAGACGGTCCAATCATCCATATAGACATGCAGGAACTTTTGAATAAAATCCTTAAAAACTGTGATAACAACACGGGAAAATACGGCAGGTGCATTTTTCATCCCAAATGGCATAACCGTATACTGGAAACAACCCTATTTGGTGACGAATGTAGTCTTATGGTGATCCTCCTTCACAATCCAGATTTGATGGTAACCTGAAAAACCATCTGTGAAGGAATATACCTCTTGACCGCCTACACCTTCCAGGACTTCATCTATGAAAGGGGTCGGGAACGGATCATGCATCCATGCGTCATTCAATTTTCGTAGATTGACACAGATGCAAATTTCTCCAGTCTTCTTATCTTTGATGACGATCAGGCTTATCCACTCTGATTCTTCTACTGGCTCGATAATCCCAGCATCAAGCATTTGATCAAACTTAGTTTTCACACAATCCTTATATCGTGGGTTCAGTCTGTATGGCCTCTAGCAGACTGGTTTTACATCTAGTTTGAGCGGAATCTTCATTTCTCCTAAATCGCCAAGAATCCCCTTCATCTCGAAAAATCATGTGGGGAACAGATCCTGGAACTCGTGCAGGATATCCGTGATTTTGGCTATCGTTTCTTCGCCCCAATAGTCTCCAACATTGGAACATTTTGGGTTTTCTGCCGTCCCAATGTCAACTTTTCTAATGCGCAGCGGTTGGTTCATTGAGTCCATCAGTATGTTGGGAGCTGTGACACCACGAATTCCCTCAGACTCTGGGATATTAACATTGCATAGCTCGTCGTCATCTTTAGTGTCCCTGGAAAAATGGTAGCACATCATCATGGATTGGACGGAGAAATTTGCATGGGGATCAACCGGATATGCGACAGGGGTGACTTTTAGTACTATGTCACGGATAAGGTGTAAAGCATTACATAACTCAGCATCAGTGTCCTGGAAGTTAAACGTCTGCGCGAAGAAAACTGACAACTCCTCCCATGTGGTAATGGTTCTGCGCAACTCTACTGCTACATACCAGGACCGTGGCATTTCTTCGAGAGTATGAAAAAAGCATAAACCCACTCATCTTTGGGTCGCAATGTCCATAACGTCTGACATTCGATCAAATGAATGGTGGGGTTATTCTGTCCATCATATCAACTAGCATGGTAAACTTCTATATCACTAAAATGGACCATCATCAATCTCCAGAACTGCTCCCAGTTGTGGATCGTCCGTTTGTGTGTCTCCCACCAACAGGCCGAGGCAGCTTTTAGTGCTACATTAAGAGACAGTATCCTTTGCGGTTCCAACACTTTCTTTTCAAATTCTTGAAAAAACTCATGGAGTCCTGACAGTCCTTCATAAATGGGCAACTCAAACATCTCAGTTGCAACATGTCGGAGAGACTGCGTAATTAATCCACACTTCCTGAATGATACCTCATTCAACCAATTCTGCCAATTTTCTAGAGCATCCTTCGAATCTGAAGATGCAGAACTTGCACTATGCCATCCCAGTTCACCGTCGACAGTGGGATGTATGTAGTCCTCGAAAATGTTGTATGCCTGATCCCAGCTTCTCCCGGCTTCATCCTTCACAAGTTCAATATAGCGCCATCCTTCCTGGGAGTCCATAGGAGCAATGACCCTAATATCCTAGTTATCAAACATCATGACTCGGTTTTTGAAATTAATAACTACCATGCTGTCATTATCCCATCCAATTCCTAGTAGCGTTGGATAGGAACCACCATATTCTACAACTTCTATCACATCAAAGTCAGAATGTGTTCGCATACCTTCAATGTCGATAACTAAATTTGAAAGCCTGCCAATGGGATGAACCTTCACCTGATTTGCTAATCGTAGCTATACTAGTGACCATCCTAATGTTGGCTTCCCCATCGACTGCCAAGTTTGCTTTGTTAGAATGTTGACATCTAATCCAAGGTCCAGAATGACCGAGTCAACCTCATAATCCCCAATCTGGATATTCATTAACATTTCCTTTCCTGTCTTTCTTTTTTGTAAAGAATTTACAGCAGAATCCTTCATAGTGGCCTTTGGAAGGTGCATCAATTTCTCAAGTTCGATAAGGGAATCCGAGTCCCTTGCCAGTGATAGAAAACTTTCAAAAAACTTACGCAGAGTGCCATGCTGCTGCGATGGTCCTGCTTCTATAGATGGATCAAAAGCGAAAGGCATGTCAATAACTGACATGTTACCCGAATTTCTTCCAATCGCTTGCTTCACTTCAAAGAAAGTGTCTTTTTTTGTTGTAATATCGAACGTAACCTTTTTCTTTCCAGCAAATCGAATAGGTTGCCGTGGTCCATCATCACCAGTTGTCCCTCCAACGCGAGTGACAATCCTGACATCGACATCCTTCATCCTAGGCTCCGCATGGAATGCTGCAACTGTCGGCCCTTGATGCAAGTTTCGGGCTTGGGCTCCTGGCTGGTTCATAGCTTGATTCATTGGTATATATAGAGCCTGGGGTTGAGTCAGAGTCTAATTCTGCGATGGGATTTGACCTTGCAGGGGTGGCGGATTCTGCACTTGGAATAGAGGCTGATTATGATTCTAAGTGTTTTGTAACTAAGGAATATGGTTGGCCTTCCATTTCGCGATCAACTGAGGAAAATTTTCGACATTATGATCACTGGCGGCATAGTAAGTACATTGCGCATGAGGACATTCTCTCTGATAGTGCCCGAATACTCCACATGTATAACATTGGATGGATTCTCGGCCTCGGCCACTTCCTCAACCAAAGCCTCTGCCACTGCCCTTAAAGCCTCCTCAGAATCCTCCTCGGGTTCCTCCCTGTTGGAACTGCAGTTGAGCTTGCTGTTGTTGAACATATTGTGCGACCTGTGGCTGACTATACTATGGTCACTGCACCTGGCTATATTGTGGTTGTACAACTATCTGTGGCTGTGGCACAAACTACGACTAAGGTACGAACTGTGGTTGAGGTTGCGCAGGGACAAACTGTAATGGAGGTGGCGGCATGTATGGTACCTCTACTGTTGGATGCACTACTTGCGGTGGTGCTTGCACTGTCTGGGGTTCCTCCCTTTTCATGAAGTATGAATCGTATGTCCTTTCTTGGAGCAGATCATAAGCATGGTAGTTTGTGTCGTCATGTCCAACTGACTAACATAATGTACAGTACAAGTTCTCTCCTTTGGTAACCATATTCTGCATGTAGTCACAGTTCTCATGTCAGTGCCCATAGACCTGGCATATACGACACTAAGGTGCACCAGCACTACTCAACGGATTACGCGCTCCTGATAGCAAATAATTTCGAAATGTCGGACATGTATCCTTGGTGTGTCCACCTGCATGGAATTGGGTACACCAAATATCTTCACAATATTCCTTGGCCTTCTTGATGTCTTGCAGCTGGAGCGTTAGGTTGGCCAGCTGTGCCTGAATCTGATTCATCCCAACATCGGTTTCTCCTACTGGTGATGCTTCTAGTTTCATTGCGGTATCCAGAGCCTCGCTCTGTGTCGCGATATTTTGCTCATTAATGGTTGTCAAATATGCGGGACAAGCGCTGAAATGAACCATTCCTTTTGCTGAACATCGCTCATCTGAAGACTGACCCGAGCCATCAATGTCTTAAATTGCTGATCAAAATCCCAAATGGTTTCATTGGGGAATTGTTTGATCTCCTTCAGTTTAGTAATGTACTGAGCTTCAGACTTCAGCTTCTTAAATTCCTCAAATAGACCTAACCTGATCTCATCTAATGTTTTTGCAGTACCTCCCTGAGGTACTCGCATGAATCTCATAAACCATTCCAATGCGCAGCCCCTCAGAGTGGTGGCCATCTGAATTTTCTTGATATCATCATCAGTGGTTTGTCAAGCAGTCCAGATAGCTTCACATCAGAACCAGTACTATTCTGGATCATCAGTTCCATTTCCATAGAATATTGGCAACTTCATCTCATCGCCCACCATCTCGAGCCTTCTTCCTGTGGGTGCTCTACTACTAGACTTTTGTTGACACGTCGGGCAAGTCGACGTAGAATGCGTGTTCCTTCCTTGTGGTGGAGTAGTGCGTGGAGGGGTAGGCATGCTACCGCTGGGGTTGGATCTTGTCGTTCTTCTGGGTGTAGCCTGGGATTGTATACCCTCGTTGTCATAGAAAGTTCACTTCATCCCCCATGGTTTTTTTTCACGGTATTGCAATTCGACCTCTGCAGGACCTTCTCCCATCCTCTGCCTCTTTTCTCGAAACCTTGCTCCTCCCCTTGTACAACCACTTGTTTCTTCAACGAACTTTATATTCTCACCAAAACTCATGCCCATCTACCTTTTATTTCCTTATGCATTTCCCCCCTTTTTGGTCATAGTTCCTACATCCTCCACACACCAGAGGTCCACTACTCTTGGTCCATTTTCAGGATACCCTTTTCACAAACTAGTTGCTTAATCGACAACTGTAGCGACAATAAGAACCGACCACAAGGTCCACTGAAAAATTCCCTTTCTGCTTCGCTGAAAGATTTATTAGTATCAACAACAAAATCAGTGATGTATCCTTCTAGGATACTATCCAACCATACCTCAACTTCCCGTGATGCCTTGCTGTTAGTTTCATGCATCACCTGGATTGATTCCGAGGTCCAAGATTTCGGCTCTCCTCCTTTGAAATTTGTCTGCCGCTTAGTGAATTTGGTCAACCATTCATGCAAGAGTACCATAAATTCTCAAAAGTACCACTCATGAGGACCATCATTGATATATCTAGCCAGCCAATGATTTGTCGATAATTTTGGGCTCTGGTTTTCAGTTTTAGCAAACTCCCGCAACTTCTGATCAAACCAATCCTCGATCTCTAATTGAGTTGGATGCCAAAACATATCCCCCTCCTAATTGCAACTCGGTCCCGGCAACAAAACCATTTGTTGGCGCGATCCACCAACAAAGCCTCGTCGACAGGGGTTCCCACTCTGTTGATGCCCTGTAGCGCGATCTCCCTGAGCATCGGCCGAAATAGGTTTTACCGTGCCCGGCAACGTCTGTGAAGCAGATGAGGTCTCACCCAAGGCGTTCAAGGGAGATCTATCAGAACCGAGTTTTCGACAGTGGGGAAGGAGGACATGGGGATTCGATTGGGGAAAACCCTGACTTATGCAATTACCCTATCTTAGTGCAATATTAATTATGAAACATTGTACCGCATTCAACAATCACAAAGATTCAATAGATCACATTAACAGAGCAAGGATAAATTAAATCGCATCATTGTATCAGAAGCAGAATCATAGCATCACACAGATCTACATATATTGCATTGTATCATCATAACCAAAAGTAGTACTTCCACATCATAATAGAACTTAGATAGAGATTGAACCACATATTATATTGACCTTGCACAAACATACCACATTACATCATCCTTCTCCAAAACCAGAGAGTTCATCAAAAGAGATCCAGACAAAATCATAGCGATGACAAAGCAATCCCTGGTACTGAAAGTGACAATTACAACGCCAAATTCCTGTCTCTATATTACAAAAATGGATCTATAAATAGGCTTACACCTTCGCCTCAAGAGTCCACTATTAACTAATTTCTAACCGCTACTGACCTATTACAACAAAATTAGGTCCACATATATATAAAATATTCAAAAATCGGTTACTTCTCCGCTTATCGTGCTAAACGGACCTTGCGCGGTGCTGTGTGAGCTTGCACAATTGTCACGACGCTGCGCAACTCACTCGCCCCAACCCCTTTCCAACAAGATGACTTGATGATGAAGATGAATTTAAGATGAATATGACTTGAAGATGAAGATAACTTGATGATGATCCAGATGATACAGAGAAGAAGACTTGTGTTGATAAATTGTGTCGAGAGAATACCTTCCTAGTTAAGAGGGAGTGTTGATGTATTTGTAACTTCAGAATGTATTCACTTGTATATCTTATTTATTGTACCCCGATGTTTATTTCAGGAAGTATCTGTAATATAAACAAGTCATGTAAATTCATTGAGGTTAACCCTCCATTGTAAGTCGAGGAAATAGTCCCCACAATTGAGTCAAGGTTAACCCTCCTTGTTGATTGGAGGGAAAAGTCCCCACAGTTGTGGGGCACTAGGGTTATTAGACTTTCCCAGAGATTTCGACCCTAGTAAGTAATTTTTAAGTGGGGCCGACATGTTGAAGTGGACATTAAGTGAATTGAAGAATATAAATAGAGAGTGAGCCTCTCTATTTATCACACACACTCACTCATTGGGGCGCATGAGTGAGAGAGGAGAATCTCTCTCAAGTGAGAGAGAGAGAAGAAGGTATTGGAGATCATATTTATGTTTTTTGGTTTTACTGCTGCCATTGGCGCTCATTCTATCTCTAAGGAAGTTGCGGGGTTTTCTCCTTTATGGTTTCCCTGAGGAAAATTCTTTGTGTCTCTTGTCTCTTGTGTTTAATTTCTATGCATGTTATTCTCTCAGATAAGATCCTAAGATCATATTGCTTAAATGATAAAAATCTAACATAAAGTTGGGAGATTTGCAGCAGTAGTGATAGATCGGGGGCAGATCTATAAGAAGACACAAACCTAGACATCCAGATCTAGGGTTTGACAGGTACACTTCACTATGGCCGTGCACTTGAGAGTTGATGATAGACTCCAGGGTGGTCAAAACTTTCCTACATGGAAAGAAAGGATCACAAGGATCCTGGACATTAGTGATACAGAGGAGCACATTGAATCCACGAAGGTTGCACCCACAAATCCGACAGATTTAGCAACTTGGAAGAAGATTGATTCCAAAGCCATGTTGATTATCATGGATGGAGTGAAGGACCATATAGTCCCTCACCTTTTTGGTAAGAATACTACAACAGAGATGTGGACAGCTTTGGAGAGTATGTACCAAAGCAAGAACGAGAACCGAAAGATGGTGTTGCAAGAGAGGATGCGTAGCACCAAGATGGACAAGGGAGAAGGAGTGGTACCTTATCTCACAAGGCTCACACAGATCAGGGATGAGCATGGAGATGTTATCTCTAAGACATTTGATGAGGAGCTAGTTCGGATAGCCCTCAATGGCTTCTCTAAGCCATGGGACACCTTTGTCAAAGGTGTTGTGGCTAGGGAGAAGCTCCCTGATTGGCAGAGAGTACGGGATGACTTTGAGCAGGATGAGACCCGCATGGGTCAAGGATCAGGCTCATCCAGCAGTTCCCCACAGATTGTGGATGAGGAGGCTATAGCCCTTACAGGTAAGAGCAAGGGGAAGGAAAAGAGGAAGAAGGATGGTAAGAAGAACCTTGACGTATCAAAGGTCAAGTGTTTTATCTACCACAAGTAGGGACACTTTTCCTCCCAGTGGCTAGACATGAAGAAGAAGAGTAACACACAGATGGCTCGATCTGCAGAGGTGGATGAGTTCAGCAGTAACTTCGATGAGAATTTTTGCTTGATAGCTTGCATGGAAATCACCACAAGGAGCAACATATGGTACATTGACAGTGGAGCATCTGGTCATATGACTAGACAGAAGAGATTCTTCAGAGACTTGCAGGAGGGTGGAACAGGGATCCATGTTGAGCTGGGTGATGATGCGCGGTATCAGGTGTAGGGAGTTGGAACTGTTTCATTTGAGAGGGAGCCTGGAAAACCCCTCAGTTTTACTGATGTGTTATATGTTCCTGGACTGACCAAGAAACTTATATCAGTCTCCACTCTAGAGGACAAGGGATATCATGTGAAGTTTCGTGACCATAGAGTGTATATCAGGCCCAAGGGGTCAGATAGGAGCTTGGATCAGGTGATTGGCAGAAGGAGCACAAAAATGTACAGATTACACTTTGAGCCTGCAAAGGCTCTAGTAAGTAGCAACAACATTATTCAGGGTGAGTTGTGCCATAGGAGGATGGCACACTTATAGCATGGAGCACCGAAGCACTTGAAATAGGCAATCATTGGAATTCCTCAGGTACAGGAGGAAAAGCATAACCACTGCAAGGGTTGTGCTTTGGGGAAGAACATTAGGAAGTCTTTCCCACATAGTGTGCACAAGTCTAAGGAGCCCTTTGACTTGGTGCATTCGGATGTATGTGGATCTATGAGTGTCCATTAGTTCAGTGGTTATAGTTTCTGCGTAACCTTCATTGACGACTATTCCAAGAAAACCTAGATCTATTTCCTTAAGGCCAATTCAGAGGTCTTTGAGAGGTTTCGAGAGTTCAAGACTCTTGTGGAGAACCAAATAGGAAAGAAGATTCGAGTGTTGAGGATAGAAAATGGGGGCAAGTACACTTCCAATGAGTTGATGGAGTATTGTTCGGCTGAGGGGATAAAGAAGGAGCACATTGTGCCCCATACCGCACAACATAATGGAGTTGTAGAGCGGAAGAACATGACTATGGTTGGAGCAGCCAAGGATATGCTATTTGATTAGGGATTACCACTATTGCTCTTGGCCGAGGCATACAGGACTGCAGTATACATCCAGAACATGTGTCCCCACACATCATTGGGGAGGAAGACACCATAAAACGTATTCATAGGAACTAGGCCAGAGGTGAGTCACATTTGCATATTTGGCAGTCTCTGCTATTGTCATGTTCATGTTGACAATAGGAAGAAACTGGATCCTTCTGGAGAGAAGGGGCTACTTGTTGGGTACAACAAGATTTCGAAGGCATATAGAGTTTACATTCTAGCTCGCAGGAGGATTATTGTGAGCAGGGATGTCCAGTTCGATGAGGATAGGGTCTTGCGGAGATATCTGGACTTACCAGCAAAGCAGCAACCAACATAAGAGTCAGGAATCAAGTTGGAGGAGCCAGATGTACATATATAGGTACAGACACAGAGCATAGGTTCTAGTGGCCAGAGGTAGTCAGGTGAACATGATCCTTCAGTCATTGACTTGAAGGATGAGCTACAGCAGGAGACGGATATCCAACATCCACAGTAGGTTGACACTAGGACAAGGCCTAAGTGGTTTAGATCCACAGTGCAGGATTCCAGGCGGGTAGATCCTCCACAGACATGTTTTATATGGAGTGTACCACCAGAGAGGCTTCATTATATGGCACTGATGACATACTTGATTAACTTTGAACCTTCCAGCTTCGGGGAGGCTACACAACATGATGTGTGGTAGGAAGCTATGGTTCAGGGGTATGACTCCATTATGAAAAACCAGGTATGGGAGGTTGTGTCGAGGCCACAAGGGAAAAAGGTGGTGGTATCCAGATGGATCTATAAGGTGAAGCATGTAGTAGGCGAAAGAGTGGATAAGTACAAGGCTTGCTTCATGGCAAAGGGGTTTTCACAGAATGAGGGTATTGATTATGAGGAGACCTTTTCCCTTGTTTCCAGGTAGTCTTCCATTCGGACCATTATCTCACTAGAAGTTGAGATGGGTTGGCATGTCCATCAAATGGACGTCAATACTGGCTACCTCAACAGAGTGATAGAGGAGGAGGTGTATATTGAGAAGCCAAAGGATTTTGATGTGGAGAATAGGGAGACGCATGTATGCAGACTGCATCGAGATCTCTACGGGCTCAAGAAGGCACCTTGAGCATGGTACTCGAGGATCGATAGCTATCTACTGTGGAGAACCAAATAGGAAAGAAGATTCGAGTGTTGAGGATAGAAAATGGGGGCAAGTACACTTCCAATGAGTTCATGAAGTATTGTTCGGCTGAGGGGATAAAGAAGGATCACATTGTGCCCCATACCGCACAACAGAATGGAGTTGTAGAGTGGAAGAACATGACTATGGTTGGAGCAGCCAAGGATATGCTATTTGATTAGGGATTACCACTATTCCTCTTGGCCGAGGCATACAGGACTGCAGTATACATCCAGAACATGTGTCCCCACACATCATTGGGGAGGAAGACACCATAAAACGTATTCATAGGAACTAGGCCAGAGGTGAGTCACATTTGCATATTTTGCAGTCTCTGCTATTGTCATGTTCATGTTGACAATAGGAAGAAACTGGATCCTTCTGGAGAGAAGGGGCTACTTGTTGGGTACAACAAGATTTCGAAGGCATATAGAGTTTACATTCTAGCTCGTAGGAGGATTATTGTGAGCAGGGATGTCCAGTTCGATGAGGATAGGGTCTTGCGGAGATCTCTGGACTTACCAGCAGAGCAGCAGCCAACATAAGAGTCAGGAGTCAAGTTGGAGGAGCTAGATGTACATATATAGGTACAGACACAGAGCATAGGTTCTAGTGGTCAGAGGTAGTCAGGTGAACATGATCCTTCAGTAATTGACTTGAAGGATGAGCTACAGCAGGAGACGGATATCCAACATCCACAGTAGGTTGACACTAGGACAAGGCCTAAGTGGTTTAGATCCACAGTGCAGGATTCCAGGCGGGTAGATCCTCCACAGACATGTTTTATATGGAGTGTACCACCAGAGAGGCTTAATTATATGGAATTGATGACATACTTGATTAACTTTGAACCTTCCAGCTTCGGGGAGGCTACACAACATGATGTGTGGTAGGAAGCTATGGTTCAGGGGTATGACTCCATTATGAAAAACTAGGTATGGGAGGTTGTGTCGAGGCCACAAGGGAAAAAGGTGGTGGTATCCAGATGGATCTATAAGGTGAAGCATGTAGTAGGAGAAAGCGTGGATAAGTACAAGGCTTGCTTCATGGAAAAGGGGTTTTCACAGAATGAGGGTATTGATTATGAGGAGACCTTTTCCCTTGTTTCCAGGTAGTCTTCCATTCAGACCATTATCTCACTAGCAGTTGAGATGGGTTGGCATGTCCATCAAATGGACGTCAATACTGGATACCTCAACATAGTGATAGAGGAGGAGGTGTATATTGAGAAGCCAAAGGATTTTGATGTGGAGAATAGGGAGACGCATGTATGCAGACTGCATCGAGCTCTCTATGGGCTCAAGCAGGCACCATGAGCATGGTACTCGAGGATCGATAGCTATCTACGGGAGATGGGATTTCAACGGAGTGAGGCTGACCACAACCTGTACTTCTTGACAGGTGAGGTGCCTCTCATACTGGTCTTATATGTGGATGATCTATTTTTGACAGGAGATGAGAGTCATATTGGAGACTGTAAGTCCAACCTTGCAGTAGAGTTTGAGATGAAAGACCTTGGGTCGATGCATTACTTTTTGGGCTTGCAGGTTTGGTAGAGATATGGATGCTTCTTCGTCAGACAGGGGAAGTATGTAGTAGAGATCCTGAAAATATTCAGGATGGAGGACTGCAAGCCTATTGCCATACCTCTAGTTTCCAACTGGAGGAATATTGATGCATCAGGGTAAGACGGATTTGATCCTACCTTGTATCGTCAGCTTATCGGATCACTTATGTATCTGGTCAACAATCGACCAGACATCATATTTACAGTCAAATATTTGAGTCAGTTCATGGTGGACCCTCGGAGAATGCATTGGATGGCTGCAAAGCATATACTTCACTATATCAGAGGTACAATGGAGTATGGATTGGTTTATGAGTGCAGGGGGAGTGTACAGTTAGTAGGTTTCATAGATGCTGACTAGGCAGGATGTGTAGAGGACCAGAAGAGTACTTCAAGTTATTGTTTCAACATTGGATTAGGGGTTGTCTCTTGGTTCAGCAGGAAGCATAAGTCAGTTGCATTGAGCTCGATAGAGGCTGAGTACATGGTAGCCAGCATGGCTGCTTGTGAGGGTATGTGGCTGAGGAAGTTACTTGCAGGGTTGTTCGAGTGTGAGCTAGAGGATACAGTAGTTCACTATGACAATCAAAGTGGCATCAATCTATCTGAGAATCTAGTGTTCCATGACCGGAGCAAACACATAGACATCAGATACCACTTCCTGAGAGATTGTGTTCAGAGGGGAACCATTTGGTTGGAGTACATACAGACATATGAGCAGGTGGCAGACATTTTCACCAAGGCACTTTGCAGACAGAGTTTTTTGAAGTTCAAAAATAAGTTGGGGTTGCTACCGAATCCGTTCCTCGTTGAGAGGGAGTGTTAAACTAGTAGCAACAAGGAAGGTCTTCCTGCATGCATGTGTTCTTGCACGTAGAAGAATTAAATTAGGAAACCAATTGTATTTAATTTAATTTTCCTAAGTTTACTTTGAAAAATAAATTAAAGTGATCTAAATTAACTTTAGTGAACCATTAGTTAAAGTGAAAGTGAAATTAGGGTTTTTGCTTTACCACTAGTTAAAGTGAAAGTGAAATTAGGGTTTTCTCTTTACCTAAAGTTATAAAAGAGAGATCAATTGGTGGAGAGAACACACACACTTGTATTTCGACAGAGACAGGATACGAATAGGGAGAGAAAGTTAGATAAAGGATTTAGCTGAGAATCCGGAGGAGCGAGCAGCAGGATCATCAAACTTCATACAACTGGGCCGTACACTCACACAGGAGGGTGTTGAGGTTTAGCTGGGATTTGTCCAGTGATTCGACCTGGTGCTGCATTCACCAGGTTTGGGTGAATTTGCAGTGATTGTAAAAGTTCCATATTTTCTCATAATAAAATCTATATCTGACTGCTGCACCAGTTTTCCCATCTTGGGTTTTTCCAGGGGTTTCCTTACCCAAAATAATAGTGTCAATATTGTGATGTGATGTTGTGATTTATTTCTCAGTTTTATATTCCGCTGCATACTGTAAAAGATATTCCTGTGTGGTTATCAATTGATATTTTGCATGCACTGTTTATCCCTAGTTGAATATTAAAGGAAAATTTACAATCAAGAACCTCCAAAATTGTCACCTGTTAATCTAGTCACCCCAAAACTGTCACCTTTTAACCACCTCTTTTTTTTTCATTTTTCATTCTTTATATATCGCTCACACACATTTAATTTTTAGAAGATTATTCAGAATCACCTATTCAAGGTTCATTGGAAAAAAATACAATGGCTCATAGACCATCTAATACATTTCATGGCACGTTTTGAAACTATTTATTATTTAGTGCAATGTTATAATCATTATTTGACTATATATTAGTATCTTACAAGTATTTATTTATCAATAGGCATCTTTGAATCCTATTCATGCTTTGCATAAACAAACTCCATTGAATTTGGGAAAACATATTCATGACCCAATTGGAAAATCAATACAACATGTAATTTATAAGCTTGTCTATTTTCATGTTTAATATTCTTTGCTTATTCTAAGGAATGTCACAAGAATTTGTTTATTGGTAGGGTCAACAACAATTACCACCTTCAAATGCGATATTGGATGAAAAATGTTTACTAACATATTTTAATGGTTAGTTGAAGGTTGCAAAGGGTTACATAAAAAGAACTGAATCAAACTTTTTCATGCCTAATGGGGAATAATTAGGAGAAGGATATTATCTTGTGTGCACGCAATGAATTTTGGTTGATCATGATTATGAAATCAAGATTAAGCATAGGAATAATCAATGTGAGTATTTAGTAGATGCACTTAATAGTTTTATAGATTGGAAGAGAAATGACATTGAATTGATCAAAGATTCAGAAGAATGTAAATGAACAATTTTATTCCTAATAGAACAAGTTCATACTCTGTTGTCTAGTGTCTTACTATACTCCAGTGATAGTTTCTGTGAGTAACAATTATAATGACATAACTTTATGTGTTCAAGGAATAGATCCTTGCTGTTCTAGTAAATTTATTGTCATCATGTTATTATTATAAACCCTGAACATGTTCTAATAAACCCTAAACCCTAAACAAAGACACTAAAACTTGCATATGTTTTATGAAAACAGAGACACTAATCCATTTTATGTTTCAACTATTAGAAGTAAGAACCATGGTCCATGACATGTCTAGTTTATTTTTTTCTTTGAACAATATTGACCATAATGTAATGGTAAATTCATTAAGAATATTCTTTAATCTAATGCAAATCGTTTCATTGGAAAATTTGAATTTCCAATTTGGTTAAAAATCCTGAGCAAAAATTCAAATGGTTAAAAATTGTTGTGGCTGGAATGTAATGGGGATTATGGAGTTTATGGTTCAGTAGAGAATACTTGGATTAATCCTAGTGACATGCCTCCACACATAAATATTCCTCTAGCTTTGAATTTCATAGATTATCAATATTAATAGTGTGATGTATTTCATGCGTGGTTCAGTGTCATTTGATACAATGAAGAATATCTCGAAACAACTTTTTGCAATACCATCACCACGGTCCATAGGTCATATGATGGAAGTATACAATGGTCACATTTTCTTTGGTGGTATTACTATAAAACATATGATGCGAATTTTGTTTGTGTGTGGGAGCTTGAAAATATGGCACTCTTATGGAAGGAGATAGACAAAATGCTATATATCATGTGCCAATAATTTTATGGAAAACACACACACACACGAACTTCCTTGGAAATTATATATTTTTAAATTTCCAACCACCTTATTTTCAACTAAAGATTCATTAACTTATGAAGCATGAGCACAATATATGCAGAATTGATGAAGTGTTAGACATCCTTCAATGAATTCTAATCTAAATATCATACTTTAACTAACATATCTTAGTTTTTATAGACACTCTTCCTGAAATGCAAACTAAAATAAACAATTGTAACTAAAGAGAAGAAAATACTACTTCACAAAGAGGCTTCTAGTATTCAAGCATAGAGGATAAGTCAAACTGCAGGTGAGCAACTTTTAATGCCATTGAGACATGTGTTCATAGTATTCTATTCTTTGTCTAACTTGTTACTATAGGAATTTGTGTAACCAATCAACTAACTTGGAATTGGTAATAAATTCACACACAATACCTATCAAACCCACACCCAAATAAACACTATGCAATGAATTTTTATCTATCTTATGATAAAATTAGCATTAGAAACTACGTACCTGCAAACAATATCTTGTTTAGATACAAAACACTCAAACTATAAAACAAATGTACTTACAATGAAATGAGAATTATGAACATCCATATACCGACAATAGTAAACCATTGAAGGGGGTCCTTCCTCCTTAGGTATAACCACACTATGCAAGTGGCTAAAACTTCAAAATTTCAGAAGCATAACAAATTTATATTAAAAGTGAGGAATAATGATTGCAAATATACAACGAGTCTTGAACAACTATTATTTGTTTCCCAATTAACCTTTTGAACATAACATATTACAAAATATATAGTCTTCTCATGATTATACAAATAGAAAAAATAGAAGACAAATGCTTGACAGTCAATACATTGAAATGCAGAAAATGGAGGAAAACGATATCGATCCAACTAAAGATGAGAATAGAACCAATATTATTCTATATTTTGAATCTTAAAAGAGTAATTACATCTTAAAAAATCAAGGAGGATCTATCAAGATTTAAAGAATCGACAGAAAAATGTGGTTCCTTTGTTCTACGACTAGTATGCAATAAATCGACTCCTCAGGTAACATAGCAATGAACTTGGAGGAACCAACAGGGGGATGAGATGGGTGACATGATTCCAAAGAAGAACCATGTGTTCAATTTCCATTTGTGCACCTATAAGTATAAAAAACAACTCAACTTATAGGCTTAGGAAAATCCTATAGATATACATTATTAAACCTTTTTAAGGATAAAAATCAATTTATTTTAACATAATAATGGCAATAATAGAATATGAAAGAATCGGAATACCTAGAATGCTTCCCATATCACATATGAAGATATTTGTATCAAAATAAAGGTAAATAATGACTTAGGAGGTAAAAGGACATTCCAGAGGACAAAAAAATGGATCAAAATAGGGGTTAAAATGTAGACAGTTCAAGAACCAAACATCTCCCCCAACAAGAAGTTGTTGCATGTCCCTATGCAACTTATTCACCCTGTAGTAAGTTCTTACGTAACTTGGTCGAATTGTAATATTGGTGACTTACTGCATTTCTTTCCCGGAAACCTAAATGACGGTCCACTTCTATCCAAGAAGAGCTCTTTGAAAATCATTCAACTACCCACTAACACTGTAATCCATTTTGCTACACCACAACAAAAGAAAATGGAACCTTAACCTAAGCAATTGAGTACCATTTCTTTGCAAATAATTAACATAAAAATATGTTCTTGGAAAGGAAACCCGGAAAAAGTGGTATCCCATGGGGTCTTGTTGTTTGAGTACTGGAGGAAGCAAATTCCAATGGGTCTCTAAGGCCTGCAAAGAGTTCGAAGTACCATAATATTTAAATTCTTCAAAAGACTGTAATGTTGATCTTTGATTCATTCTAAATACCCTCATAGTATCCCTGAGGAATTCAATGTGACTAGAAAAGACTACTTTAGGAATGGAATGCTCTCCTTTGACATGAAGTTCAAAGTGTAATTCCAACTTGTAAAATAATATCATCCCTATTTCCCACTTAATTGGATTATGAATAAAAGAAGAAAAAGCTCATAATTGAATATATCCTACTACAAGATTGAGATTCCATTCCAATTCATGTTATAGGAAGAATTTAAACTGATAAAGTTCACACAACAAATCCTTTCCCTTGTAGAGGAGTCATTATACATGTCCACAAAGTCAAAGTCAACAACATTTTCTATCATGAACTTTTTGTTATTATTCAGTCTCATCATCTGAAGGCTTACCCATTGTTCATGTAGGTACATGGAATAAATTCTAGTAGTAATTCTATAAGAAATGGATTTCTCAACAAATTGAAACATATGCCTATTTTGTTCTTATTTAATCATTAATTGTTGTTGTAAATATTGTATTTTGGAATTGCACTTTTGTTCTTGAACCAAGTAAGCAGAAAACTAAATTTCCTGCATACATTGTACTTCAAATTTATATCGATGTTGATACTAATAAGGCCCAAGTCATATAATTCATCATTTATTCCAGAACATTTAACGGTATTTACTTGAGTTGATGCTAAATCCAGGTTATGAGTCCAAACATCATCAAGAATTTGATTCAAAAATTGAAACAAAAATTCTGTGACTTTTTCTTTATCTTCATAATTTTTAATGGAAGAAGGAAGAATGGGTTTTGCAGCTGTTGTAGACAATACTGTTAGCTTTCCTACTTTAAATCAATTAGTATATTTATCTAAAATAATAAAAAGTACAACACGATATCCAAAATAGACAAGATACACAAGACATAAATATTTTCCTCGAGGAAACAATAAAGGAGAAAACCTCACAAACTTCCTCATAATAGTTCCATCACTAATACAATACCACAAGATGGGAAAAACCTAAGAATAAGAAGTCTTCTGTAGCTCTCTCTCTTTCCTCCCTGTCCTCTCTCTCCTAATGCGCACTTGAGAGAGAGAGAGTGAGTGCGTCTAAATGAGAGAGGGCACCTCCCTATTTATACACATCATGTGACTGACCTAAAACTTGTATGGGACGACCTCTTAACCTAGTAGGGTCGACTTCACCTAGGAAGACTCATAAATACATTTTATTATATTCATCTTGGGGACTACTTCCCTGACTCACAACAGAATTCTTACCTCAATGACTATACATAATAATGACATCATGATTGGAGGGAAAACATTTCCGCTAGGGGTGCAACAATATACAATGATAATATACAACATAATAAGTTCCAAAGTTACAAATACAATAACACTCCCTCTTAACTAGGAAGGTATTCTCTCGCCATAGTCATTAACATATATGGTCATGTCATTATCATTGAATCGTCATCATCGTTGCTGCCATAGTCCTCATCTTGTCAATAATTGATTAGTGACATATTTCAAACCTATCTGTCATAAGAAGTTTCTACAGAGCCAACCATGTTTCATTCTGGGTGTAGGCCTAGTCCTCGTCTAGGTATTCATCATATCCATGAGTAAGCATCATGTAGGTACAACCCAATACCATACATTACATTTCCACTGCAATCACCTGCCTCTCCTACCATCGTCTCGTCATATACAAATCATATCATCGTCGCACATGAAGAGAAACCTAGATGCACACCAAATATCCAATAGACCACCAGCATTATACCAACATAGGAGCATGCCAGGACTCATTTCATCTCAAAGACAACATGTATATACCATTATGCAAGAATAAAATAGGAGAACAACAAGTGCATTACGTCTCTCCATGGTCAACTCGCGTTCTACCAGCATAGGAGCATGCTAGGACTCATTACGTCTCACACAAAACCTTCATCTACCACTATGCAAGAATCGCCTAGGTGCACACCAAGTGTCTTCGTGACCGATGGACATCCCATAGTCTCCAACATGGGAGCACACCAATGTTAATAACATCCAGGGATAACCTGTGTCTACCACCATGCGAGAACGATCTCTAGCATGGGTGCATGGCAAGACTGATTACAGATAACGATTACCTATATTGGGACTGAATACATATAGGGATGATTATTCCCAATGACAACCTATATCAGGACTGATTACATCCAGGGACAACCCATGTTCTATGATAGGGAATATTATGTCCAAGGACAACCTATACCAGGACTGATTAGATCCAGGGACAACCTACGTTCTACGCCAAGGATGATTACGTCCAAGGAAAAACTGCATCTCGTTCTAGTGAATTTGCGTCTTCTGGTATCTTGTCATCCCTAGCATGGGAGCACACTAGAACTAATTATGTCTAGGGTCAACCTATGTCTACCACCATGCAAGAGCTCATATCTCCCTCTTTCTAGGGACCTCATTCTAGATGACACCAATCTCTCTCTGAAGTATTCGAAATTCACTCTAGCTAACGACTTGGTCAATACATCGACTCTCTGCTCATCTATTGCCACACACTGGAGCTTCACTGCTCCTCTCTGCACCATATCCCATATATAGTGATACTTGATCTCAATGTGCTTCAATTTGTCATGGAACATCGGGCTATCTGATAACTTCATGAAACTCTGGTTGTCACAAAAGATACAAGTTTCCTCCAAATCAAGATCAAACAAATCAGACAGTATCTTTCGAATCCATACTACCTCACAACTGGTCGAACATGTTACAACATGTTCTGCCTCGGCTATACTAAATGCCACACAAGACTGCGTCCTACTAAACCGAGAGATCATACTGGATCCCAAACTGAAGCAACATCCCAAAGTGCTCTTCCTATAAATGGCACTACATGCCCATAGTCAATTATACCCTTCAGGTACCTCAATACATGCTTTGTAACAATAAAGTGAATATGTCTCGGATCCATCAGGAATTGTATCTGGGTGTTCACATCAAAGCATATGTCTGGTATCATATTCATTAGGTACATTAATGAACCAATCATCTAATGATACATCATGGCATCAACTATATTTGATGAAGCATCACACAATAGCTCCAAGTTTGATGCCATAGGTGTGGCCATTGCCTTCCAGTCCAGCATTATGAATCTCTACGACATACTTTCCTTGACTAAGGAAAATCCCATATGCATTCTACCACACCTTCATGCCTAAGAAGTAGTGCATCATCCCTAGGTTATTTTATCTCGAACTCAAGGAAAAGATTCCTTTTTGCATCTACAATGAGTTCATCCTCTCCTGTCAGAAACAAGTCATCAACATATAACAGGAGTATCACTGGTATTCCACCTTCAACCTTGAAGTAAATGTTGGAATTCGCTTTACTCTTGGTAAAGCCTAAGCTCATAAGGAAGCTATCCATCCTTCCATACCATGTCAAGATTATCGAAATCTGAGATTTTTTGTAGTCACTTCCTTTGAAGCAGAGGACCATCCTCCCTCTGCATTTTGTACTCTATGTATCATAACATTCTGTATTGGAGTGGTAGGCAGCCTCCTATGCTACTGATATTCTATGTTTCCATCCATGTCATCTCTCAAGGTCAATGGATACCAATATCCTCTATAGTGAACTTTGTTGAAAGTTCCTCTTGCACCGATTTGTGAGCTTGTCGTCTTTTGTATGCTTCCACCTTATAGTAAAGGTTGAGGTCTCCATCACTATAGGTGATATTCAAGATGTAACACCCCGAATTGAATGGATGGTATTGAAATTGTACATGATGTATATATTGCAATGAAATCATGGCGAGGAGCTCAAGGCTAAGGCCCTGCCATTGATATGGTGTTTTCTGTATCAACGATCAAGGTTGATGCTGATGGTTATAGTGCTAAGTATGGCACATTATATTTTGAAGTCATCATGTAAATATGCAATTTAATAAAATACCACAACTAGCTATGCACTGAAATGTAAGAGATGGGGGCATGATTTCAAAAGAAATAGGGAGGGGAGTTAGTCAAACTCTTGAGCCATAGGGTGATATCAGATGTCATTAGGGAAATCCATAAACCCTCAGCTACCTTTTTATCCGTTGCCCTTAATCATTCAATTCTTCCAGAAGAGTGGTTGAGGTAGTTAATTCCTTGGGCAGAGCAGGGCATGGAAGTCAGTTTCATGACTGAGCCTGCATGCAGCCAACAACCTACATTCTGGGAAGCCACATTCTTGATTCTAAATCAAGTAATCACGGGGATGCGTTCCCATTGCATCATCCTTGTTTTCACCTAAACATTGATGGTCATTCCGATCCATTATCCATTATGCATGGTTCACTATCTAGAGTCGCGAAGTGGGTTGTTCTGCAGTGTTTCTCATGTGTAAAAGTGAAAACCCTGTTTCTCCTGTGTTACAGAGTGGTATGCAAACCTGACTGTCTATGTTACAAAGTGGAGCCTTGTGTTGCTGTGTCTCATGGTGCTTTGCTGTGATTTGTACCTTGGTTTGGGTATGAACTGTATGCAATACTTAGGGATGGAAGAGACGCCGAATGGGCTTGATAAACCTAGTGCAGAGAGGAACCTCACGAAAATATAAGAGTGGCTGGTGAATCTTCTATGCACGTCCTGAAGAGCATTGGAAGGGAAGGAATATTCTGAGGGACTGTGTAGCAGAGAAGTGAATGGTTCCTTGTGTTGGGTGTGTAGGTATTGTGGATTCCAGGCTAGATAGATCTTGTGGGGGTGTCCCTAGATCTTGAATGAGCCATTAGCTTAGCCATTATTTCTTTCCACTGCCTTAGCATCCTGATAAACCCAAAGGTAGATTGGATTTGCTGACAGCTTGATAAACTCAATTGATATTGTATTGGCTGGGAATCCTAATAAACCCAATCGTATATTGGATTGGCTAAGTAGCCTGATAAACCCAACTGGTAGTTGGCTTGGCTGTGTATTTTTGTGCATTTGGCCATGTGTGATCCTTGGATAGACAATCTGATAAACCCAATTGTGAATGCTGGCTTGGATGAGTATCCTGATAAACCCAACAATGAGATGGCTTGGTTGTGTAGCCTGATAAACCCATATGTTGGCATGGTTGGTTGGTAATGTAAATGTTGTCTTGATTGTGTACAGTATGATAAACCCAACTGTTAGCTATCTTGGATGTGTATCCTGATAAACCCAATGGTGTATTGGCTTGATTTCCTGCATCTTGATAAACCCAACCGTGTGTTGGCTTGGCTGGACAGTCTGATAAACCCAATTGAAGGTTGCTTGACTGTGTGTGTGTGTTGCTGCTGCAACTGCTTCCCCATTTTTTTTACAATTTAGGGCCCCTCCTTCCATTTTTTTATTTGTACACTTGTTTCCCAACTCAGATAAGCCCTCCTTGCATACCTAGTATTTCCTAATAACTCAAGCAGAAGGATTTTCTTAAGCATGAAGTGTCATTTTTGTTAAAAAGTCCTTAGGCGTGACCTTGGAAACATTCCTTATACAAAAGGTCTGCTTTTGATTCTAGATAAACAACTGAGAATCGCTCTGACATAGATCAATGACCTAGAAAGAAGTGGGAGTGAAAAAGCAGAAGCAAAAAGATCAAGGTTGGTCGTGAAAAAAGTTAGAATCCCGAATTTCGTTTTCCGCAGTTCGAGATCTGATGACCTAGAAGGTTTCCGCACAAATCAACGGCTCGGAAAGGTGGAAAAGAAAAGGCGGAGGCAGAAAGTTAAAGTTTAAACTTCGTGAAAGTTGAAAAATCCGATTTTTGATTTCCGCTTTCCAAAAATATGGAAGCGAAAGTGCGGAAGCAGAAAAGCCAAAGTTTAATTTCAGAAAAGATTGAATTTCTGCTTTCTGATTTCCGCCTTCTGGAAGGGCGGAAGCGGAAATGCGGAAAGCAAAAAGGTAAAATTTAACATCGAAAAGGTTGGAGATTCGCTTTCCAATTTCCGCTTTCTAGAAGGGCAGAAGCGGAAAGTTAACGCTTGAACTTAGTAAAAGTTTGAAAGTCCGCTTTCCACTTTCTGATTTCCGGAAGGGCAAAAGCGAAGAGATTAAGTTGAAACTTCGTGAAAAATTGAAAATCCGCTTTCTGCTTTCCAGAAGGGCGGAAGCAGAAATGTGGAAGCGAAAAGTTAACATTTAACTTTGAGAAAGATTGAAAATCTTCTTTTCGCTTTCCAGAAGGGCTGAAGCGAAAATGCGGAAGAAGAAGTTAGCATTTGAATTTGGTAAATCTGCAGCCTGCAAATTTGATCTCAAATCAACGGCTAAGGATGACTCTAGAATAAAATCAACGGTCTAGGGAAAATCATAAAGGAGCTTGCTGGGCCACATGATCTAACGGTTCGAATCAAAACAGATCCATCTTGGAGATGATCTAATTCGTCCAACCTCTGTTTTGTTTTCGACTGTGAACCATTGGGGAAGATGAGAAATTTTCCTCTTGAAGCTTAAACTAAAATAAAATTGCTTACATAAAAGGGCGCTGGTCATTATATTTTCTCTATTTAGTAATTGATGCATATCATTACATTGAAATATTGTGAATTATGGTTGTTTCCAGATTAGATATATCTCTCACGATGTTTTCTTTGTATGTCACAAGTATTATTGTTCACCAAGTGAGGATGGGCGATTGCGATATCGGGTATAGGTTGCATCTTTGGATGGCTGAGATTCAAAGGAAGAGAAAGATCTATAGTCCTAAATAATTCCATTGTTTTAACGTGCAAGGAGAAATAAATTTCTTAGATCGATAGAATGGCGTAGGACCTTCATTTTTCAATGGCCAAGATCAAAGGTGGAATGAGATCTACGGTGGAGGTGAATTCCGTTTATTCATGCTTGTGGAAATTAAATTTTGAAATATGCGGAATTGGTTAAAGGGCTACATTTTTCAATAGAGGAGATCTAATCAGAATTAGATCTACGATGGAGAAAAATTTCACTGATTCATCAAGCACGGGGAAATGAAATTTTGAAATCCCCAGAATTTGGTACAAGGCACAGGTTTCGACGGCCTAGATTGTCCTTGATATAATATCTACGGTGGGTGTGCATTTCATAGCCAAAACATGCATGAAGGTTAAAATATTCCGAGTTTACAAAATCTTGTAGACCCCGCACCTTTGAATGACTGAGATCTTGGTGGAGATAAGATCTATGGACCAAGTTGATTTCACAATGAGAACATGTACGAAGATTAGCAGGATGAAGGACTGGGAAATCGGGTAGGGGCCATATCATTGGACGATTAAGATTTCTCGTAGAACAATATCTATGGTTGAGGTTTATTTCTATAAAATATATAAAAAAATTAATCTATGGTAGTCGGAACCGTAAACTGAATGGGTCCCCCACACCGAACGGTGGACTATCTAATTGGAATTGTTTACCAGGGAGATTTCGTACTGTCTGGTACCTGGGATTTTTCTAGGCATCAACAGATTTGGCGCTAGAAGGAGGGAAGCCAATGCATGGCTGGTAGAGTAAATCCATTTTTGAGAGAAGATTACACTGGAACAACATCAGAGAATACTTTCCCTGAAGATATTTTTCTTGAATTTAAAGAACAAGAATAGACAGGTTTTGTCAAAGAAGAATCAAAACGTTTGTATGCTGTCCCGTTTGAGGAAGTAGATTAGTTTAGAAGACATACAAGATTCTACGTCAAGAAACTTGGGGGGTTAAACGTTATTCCCGTGTTACCCAGAAGGAAAGATTCCAAGAAAGTAGCCTCATACACTAAGGAATCAATTCTTGTGGAAAATTAGGAAGAACTGGTAGATCTATCCATCCAAGAAATTTTCATCCTCTGGATCAATTAGATCCAGAATCCCCTGTATTTTCTGTTTCCATTCAGTCTCCACCTCGAATTATGGCTGGAAATGTTAATCAACCCGCATGGAGAGTAAGAACTCCACTCAACCTGGCTGATCCATTGCATGATTTACCTAAGCACCGAGAAAAGGTATTACCAAAATTTGATCGTGTAAAGGGTGTTTCTGCTAAAGATCACTTAAAAAGTTTTTATATGGCTTTGAATATTTTAAATGTTCACCATGAAGATGTGGTTTGCAAACTTTTTCAATATAATTTTGAACCTAAAGCATCTTCATGGTACTTTAGTCTACAAGCTAATTCAATAGTAAATTGGGATGGTTTTGAAAAGGCATTCTTAGGGAAATTAGGAAACCAGAAAATTGTAGCCACTCTAAAGAAAGAATTATTGTCTATGAGGATGGAACAGAAAGAAAAGGTCCAAGACTTTAATCAAATATTCGCCACTTTATTGAATAAATTTAGTGCTGCAACAAAACCAGTTGAAGAGTCTTTAATAGAATATTATACTACAACACTTGATCCACCAATAGTAATGTTTGTAAAAAGGGCTGGTAAAGTTACATTGGTAGAAAACTATGAAGAAGCCAAGAAAGTAGAGGAATATCTGGATAGTATCACAGAGTATACTCTATAACTTGAGTTGAAACATACCACAAGCAAAAGGAATTTGTTGTTAACTAAGCCCAAATAAGAACACTCTAATGAGCTAGAAAATGTAGTGAAAATGGTGCAGAAATTGTCAAACAAAATAGTAGAGATGGAAAAGGATAAAGGATTTAGTTCTTATAGAAAGCCATTCAACCCTTAATACAAAAAAAGGAAGAGAGCGGACAACCCCAACCACCTCTCTATAATTATATTGTTTAAATTTTAATGAGGTAGGCATGGATCACTTCTGTACTTTTCACCAAGAACCTCATTCTGAAAAAATCTTTCCACAGTGGGTTTATTGAATGACTCTGGTTATGAATTAGTTGTTAGATACCTAGCTGGAAGATCCCGAAGAAGAGAAATCCCAAACTAATGAGCAAGAACAAACAAATGAAGAAACCACTATGGTATTATGGGATTGGGAACCTACTTTGGGGCTTAGTGAAGATGAACCTACTAAGGAAATTCAGGTGTCATCAATTAATGTAACGACTAGAAGTAAAGGGTCGATAGTGGATGAGAGTTTAATACTGCCCAAAATAAAGAATTTGAAAGAAAACATGAAGAAAATTCTTAGTACTACACAAACAACACCTAAGCCTAATTCAGTAAATATGAAAGAGGCAATCCCAATAGTTAACAACCCAATGAAGATAGTGACAAATGAATTAGAAAGTACTAGAAAAGGTTTGGTAGAACATGATATGGGGTATGGTATTGTAGAGGATATTAAGAAAACAAAAGCAAATATTTCTCTATTTGAACTATGTAATTTGCCTTAGCAAAAAAATAAACTTCTAGAAGGTTTTGATCCACAACCCAACAATATCCTAGAAGCCATGAAATATTATGATGAAGTAAATGAAGCAAGCATTGGAGGAAAGTCTAAATCTCAGACTTTACCTTTTTCTGCTATCATTTGAGATTTTTAATCATAATGTGCATAACTATTTTGTAGATTTTGGGGCTTCCTCAAATGTCATGCCACTTTCAATATGTAAAAGGATTGATGGCCAACCCATATGATCTCCATCTCGGATAATTCAATTAGACATATCTGTTGTTAAAGTCATAGGGGAAATGAAATATGTTTTGATTCGTTTTTTTGCAGATCCCATAGTTTGTCAGTTTATAGATGTTATGGTAGTGGATATACCAGAAGCATATGGATTAATTTTAAGTAGGGTCTGGTCAGCCAAACTAAATGGTTACTTTGCAACCGACTGGTCTCACATGTGGCTTCCATACAACAATAGTCAAAAGAAAATTAAAATACCGAGGGAACCACACATGAAGTATAATGTAACTGAGTTAGAAGGGAAGAATGGACCTTTGAACTTCTCGTCTTTAGTTTTGGGAAACTATTTTTTGGAACTCGAACCAGGGAACTACCAAGTTGAAGAAGTCATTTGTGAATCAGACACACAGTTTGATCTCCTTCAATTCTCATGGGCTGATGATATTTATTGTAATATCGTAAACATAGTGACTAACATAGGAGATGATACTAACTAGGTAGAGTTATAAGATAGATTTTGGTTTCTGTATTTTGATGGTTCTAAAACCTAAGAGGGACTAGGGGCAGGTTGCATCCTGATTGATCCAGACAAGAATAAACACTTTCTCTCTTGTAGACTAGAGTTCGAATGCACAAATAATACTACTGAGTATGAAGCTCTAGTTATAGGCTTGAAGAAATCCATTGGGTTAGAAGTAAAAAACTTGAAAGTTTTTGGTGATTCTGAGATAGTTGTTAGACAAGTAAGAAATGCCATTCATTGTTTGTCTCCACATATGAAAGGGCACCAGTCTGAGGTATGCAATTTGATTATGCACTTCAAAGCTTTCAATACCAGCCTAGATCCAAATCCTAGGCTCTATCAAGTGCCAAGAGGGATCAAATCTCTTGAGGTGCAAACCTTTTCTTAGGTATTGCACTTAATGAGCTATCAACTTTGGTGTGTCCTATATATAGCCATTGATTTGATTCAAACCAAAAGACACATCGTTTTATTTCAGGTCCACATATAATATTTTTATTATTAATATTTAATATTATTTATGGCTGACATATAATATTTTTTATTATTTTTTATTTTGTTAGGAATTAACATGACAACATCTCCCCGTACATGGTTTTAAAACCATATGCAAGGCCCTCCTAAAACGANTGCACATGGTCTTAAAACCATTTGTAAGGCCCTCCTAAACCATGTACAATAAAACCATGGGTTGTTTAGGAGGCCTTGCACATGGTTTTAAAACCATGTGCTGCAAGGCCTTCCTAAACCATGTACAATAAAACCATGGGTTGTTTAGAATGATGGTTTTAAAACCATGTGCAAGGCCAACATTTATTTGCGGATAATTAAATTTTTTATTTTTTATTGTTTTGTTAGGTAGGAACATTAAAACATCTAACCCATATTAGGCTGATAATTAAATTTTTATTATTTTTTAATATTTTGTTAGTAGCAAACGTTACAAGATATCCCTCATATTATGTTGTTTTTTTGGCCGACATTTATTTTGGGATAATTAATTTTTTAATTTTTAATTTTGTTAGTCTTGTAATGTTACAACATAAGAATTTATTATTATTATTTATAGCCGACATTTAGAAGAGGAACGTTACATAATGTTACAAGATCTCCCCCATACTAGGATGTAGAGCACCTTTCATCGCAATAACGTTATGTAACGTTACAATATCTCCCCCATATTGGGTTGTAGAGCGCCTTTCGGCACAATAAATGCAGTACCTAGATTGCAAAATGTTGTAGCTGATTTATTATCTACTTCAACATCTAGATTAGTACCAACTAATAACAAATGTTCTATTGAATTGATTTTCAGGCCATCGGTACTTGACAATGTTACAAATATGAGGGTATTCGATGACGATGAGAAGATTATCAGTTTTTTAACGAATGAAGAATCTTTTAAAGAATCAATAATTGATGAAGAAGAACATTTGTCAGGTTTACAAAATGAAGATGCAATTGAGGGAAATTTCATGCCTAATGTGGTAAGAACCCTCGAAGGGATGTTTGATCTGCAGAGTAAATTCTAGAAACCAACCAATGTGAGATGAACAGTTCATCAATGCATAATGAGTTGGTCAATCTGGGATCAGAAGCTGAACCCAAATATGTCAATTTGGGAAAATGTTTCTTGCTTGGAGAAAGATGTAAGTTCATTAAGTTGTTTCAGCAATACAAAGACATCTTCGCCTATATGTATGAAGATTTGAATAATTATGACACTCGTATCAACCAGCACACGATTCCCATCAAAACATGGGAAAAACCATTTAAGCAACAACTTAGAAAGATGCACCTGAAGTTAGAACCTCTAATCTTCAAGGTTCGAAATTTCGAATGGGTGGCCAATCTAGTCCCGGTGAGAAAAAAGTCAGGAGAGATAAGGTTGTGTGTTGAATTCAGGAACTTAAATAGAGCATCAGATAAAGATAACTATCCGGTTCCACCGATGGAATAGATTTTACAAATGGTTTCGAGCTCATAAATGTTCTCCCTATTAGATGGATTTTCAAGGTATAATAAAGTATTAATGGCTGAACAAGACTGATTAAAGACAACATTTCATACAAAGTGGGGAACATTCTCTTATAGAAGAATGCTTTTTGGCCTCATGAAAACCAGAGCCACATTTCAGAGGGCCATGGACATTGCATTCAGAGGTTTGAGTGGCCACTATGTAGTAGTGTACTTAGATTATGTGACAGTTTTCTCCAAGAGAAGAGAAGACCGTGTTTTTCACTTGAAACAGATTTTTGACCGCTGTAGAAAATATGGTATATCTCTGAACCCAAAGAAGAGCATATTTGCAGTTCTTGAAGGAAAATTATTGGGAAAAATCATCTCAAAGAAGGGAATCTCAATAGATCAAGAGAGATTTGAGGCTATAACTTAGATTCCCATGCCCCATAATAGGAAATCTATGCAATCATTTATGGGCACAATAAATTTTGTTCAGAGGTTTGTCCCTAATTTTGCTCAAATTATGAAACCCATGCAGCAAATGGTGAAGCAAAGTGTATGGTTCAGATGGACTGACATTGAGAAATTTGCCTTTAAATATATCAAAATAGCAATAGCTCAGGCACCTTCTTTGATGAGTCCAGACTTTGAAAAGGAATTTATTTTATATACCTTTGATTTAGACAACTCTCTCGTAGCAGTGCTTACGTAGAAAGGAGAATTGGGAGACGAATACCCAATATCATTCATGAGCGCTGGATTACAAGGGGATGAATTGAATTACCCAACAGTGGACAAACAAGTATATGTAGTTTTCAAGGCAGCAAAACAATTCAGACCCTATATTTTAAAAAATAGAACACAAGTTGTAGTTCCTCACCCGGCTGTTAGGTCTCTTTTTGTGCAGAAAGAATTGGGTAAGTGAAGAGGGAATTGGGTGACTTCCCTACAAGAGTATGACCTGGAATTCAAACCATCTACATCATCAAAGGTTAAGGATTGGGCAAGTTGATAGCAGAAAATCACACCAGTAAAGATTCTGAATGGGAGAATGAAGCTGAAGTGCACTTGATTGGTGTATGTCCTATAATTACTGCTCCCAAATCTTGGTATAGAGATTTGGTGTACTATATTCAATAAGGATATCTACCGGAGCATTGGAACTCCAAGAAGAGAAGGGAATTTTGTTTGAAGTCATCCTCCTATCAAATAGTGGATAGAGTGCTTTTCATAAAAAAATATGATGGAGTTTCTCTTAGATGTCTGGAAAGAGAGGATGCCTCCAAAATAGTCAAAGATATGCATGACGGACCATCGGGAGGACATTATTCTGGGGATACCACAACTCATAAGATACTCAGAGATGGATATTACTGGCCAACTTTGTTTAAATATGCCCATTCCCATGCAAGAAAATGTGATGTATGTCAGAGAGGTGGTGGAAAACTATCAAAAGCAGATGGACCTCTACAACCTGTTACTATTTCAGAGCCATTCGAACAATGGGGCATAGATGTTACTAGGGAAATCAATCTAAATTCTTCATTACAACATCAGTATATCCTTACAGCTACAGATTATTTCACCTGATGGGTGGAAGTGATTCCATTGAGAAAAGTGAACGAGGATGAGGTCATCAACTTCCTGCAAAAGAAAATTATGACTAGGTTCAGAGTTCCAATTTTCCTTGTTTGTAATAATGCATCTTATTTCTCATCTATTAAAATAACTGATTTTACTTATGAAAAGGGGATTAAGTTACATTACTCAACAAATTATTATCCTCAGGGAAACGCTTTAACAGAATCAACAAATAAGAACCTTATCTGAATTTTGATGAAAACCGTTATTGAAAATCAAATAAATTGGCACTGAGCCCTTCCAAATGCACTATGGGAAAACAAGGTCACTCCAAATAATTCCTTAGGAGTGTCTCCCTATACTCTAGTATATGGAAAATAACCTATTCCCCCCCCAAACATTCTGCTCCCATCTTCCCAGTTAGCTCAAGTCTCAAGAGGTTCCATCAGTGAAGTTTTACAAGCACGAATTGATACTTTGTTAAAATGGAGGAATTACGGAAAAAGGCTAAGGATAATTTCAATCAACATCAAGTTATCATCAAAACATGTTTCGACAAAAGAAAATATGGTACAAGAAACTTTGATGTAGGAGATCTAGTTTTGAAATGGGAATCCACATGCCGAAAAGGGAAAACACACAAAGTTCCAACATTTATGGATTGGCCCTTATCTAATCATTGAAAAGTTAGGCCCCGCAACTTGTAAATTATAGGATTTACAAGGATAGGAAGAAAGTCTTCCCGTAAATGGCCTTTGTCTCAAACATTACTTCACCTAGAATCTAAAAACCCTTTGTATATAGATAAAATTGCTTTTATTGATTTTCTAGTTTGTTTTTATTCCTGTTTGTTTCACCTTATTTCATAGCCTTAGTTTGTTTGATTTTAATAAACTAGTTCGATTTTTGGTGCTTGGAAGTATAGGAATCTGATTAAACTCAAAATCTTTGGATGTCAGGAATTGCTTATGGGAAAGAGAAAATGGTAGAATTCGATCATATCGAGATTCTTTAACTGTCAACAGACGATGGAAAGGGAAACTAATATTTAATCCCAAATTTGAACCACTATAACCCCTGTGAAATAACCATGACTCATAAGGTCTAGAGTACTATCTTGGGGTTTCATTCATTCTCACATTAATACATGCCTCATGAATCATATCATGATGGAACCATGGAAAGGAAGCAGGTCTGACAGATGTATGGTATTCAAAATGATCCCATTGCTACAAATCAAAGAGGCCAAAAGTCTTAGATTGAAAAGTAATTTTTTCTTTCTTTCTGAAATATTCAGTGTTCAATTAAAGAAATGATGTTGAAGAAATAAATTATCAGACCAAAAGGGCTGTCAAAACTACAAATATTAGCAAGTTTCTTCTCCATCCGTGAACAAGATGAGCAAACAATTTTTTCACTCACACAAAAGGACATTGTGGATGGAAGAACCTGTACCAAATTCTCAAAGTAAAAGAATCAATCAAGGAAGACTCAGAAGAAATTTTCAGTGATAAAGGAAGCATCAAAAAAATGCTAATAGCATGGGAATGAGGAACAAACAAATACATCTGTCTTACTCTGTTATGATCCTACAAAGTCTTATCCGGTGGCAACTTAAAGATAGGAGGTAAAATGAACTTCATAATCTGGCCCCAGGAGAGTTATCAAGACATTGAACTCTTGGTTACCTTACTCCCAAAGAAATGGTATCAAATCTAATGCTTGAAAGTTTCATCCTTGAATAAATCTGGTTTAAATAAGTCTCATGAAATACATTTTAATTAATAATTGAACATTCAAAGTACGGTACCATATGGAAATCGTGTTGTTAAAAGAAGGTTTTTCAGAGATCTGTGTTCATCAGCTAGTCGCCAATTGTTGTTGCTGCAACTGCTTCCCCCAAAAAAATTACATTTTAGGGTTCCTCCTTCCATTTTTTTATTTTTACACTTATTTCCCAACTCAGATAAGCCCTCCTTGGATACCTAGAATTTTGTAAAATCTCGAGCATAAGGATTTTCCTAATCCTGAGGTGTCGTTTCTGTTAAAAAATCCTTAGGCGTGACCTTGAAAACATGCCTTACATAAAAGGCCTGCTTTCGATTTAAGATCAATGGTTGAGAATCGCTCTGACATAGATCAACGGCCCAGAAATAAATGAGAGTGGAAAACTGGAAGTAGAAAGATCAAGGTTGGTCGTGAAAAAGTTAGAATCCTGACTTCCGTTTTCCGTAGTTCAAGATCTGACGACCTAGAAGGTTTCTGCACAAATCAATGACTTAGAAAGGTGGAAAAGAAAAGGCAGAGGCAGAAAGTTAAGGTTTAAACTTCATGAAAGTTGAAAAATCCGATTTCCAATTTTTGCTTTTCAGAAATGGGGAAGCGGAAAAGCCAAAGTTTAATTTCGGAAAAGATTGACTTTCTGTTTTCCGATTTCTGCCTTCCGTAAGGGTAAAAGCAGAAATGCAGAAAGCAGAAAGGTAAAATTTAATGTTGAAAAGGTTCGAGATTTGCTTTCCGATTTTTGTTTTCTGGAAGGACGAAAGCAGAAAGGCAGAAGCAGAAAGTTAATGTTTGAACGCGGAAGCAGAAAGATTAAGTTAAAACTTCGTGAAAAAATGAAAATCTGCTTTCCGCTTTCCGAAAGGGTGGAAGAGGAAATGCAGAAGTAGAAAGATAACGTTTAACTTTGAGAAATATTGAAAATATGCTTTCTGAATTCCGCTTTCTGGAAGGGCAGAAGCGGAAGTTAGCGTTTGAATCTAGTAAATCCGCAACTCGCAACTTTGATCACAAATCAATGGCTAAGGATGATTATGGAATAAAATCAATGGTATAGGGAAAATCAGAAAGGATCTCGCTGGACCACATGATCTAATGGTTCAAATCAAACCCAATCCATCTTTGAGATGATCCGAGCCGTCCAACCTCTATTTTGTTTTTTACTATGAACCATTGGGGAAATTGAGAAATTTTCCTCTCGAAGCTTAAACTAAACTAAAATTGCTTGCATAATAGGGCACTGGTCATTATCTGTTTTCTGTTTAGTAATCGATGCATATCATTAAATTGAAATACTATGAATTATGGTTGTTTCCAGATCAGATATATCTCTCATGATATTTTCTTTGTATGTCACAGGTATTACTGTTCACCAAGTGAGGATGGGAGATTGTGAGATTGGGTAAAGGTTGCATCTTTGGATGGTTGAGATTCAAAGGCAGAATAAGATCTACGTTACTGAATAATTCCATTTTTTTAACGTGCAAGGAGAAATACATTTATCAGATCGGCGGAATCGCGTAGGACTTGCATTTTTCATTGGAAAAGATGAAAGGTGAAATCAAATCTACAGTGGAGGAGAATTCTATTGATTCAACATGCTCATGGAAATTAACTTTTGAAATATGCGAAATTGGTTAAAGGGCTACATTTTTCAATGGAGGAGATCTAATCATAATTAGATCTATGATGGAGAACAAATTCATTGATTCAATAAGCACGGGGAAATGAACTTTTGAAATCCCTGAAATTTGGTACAAGGCATAGGTTTCGATGCCCCAGATCATCCTTGATGTCAAATCTATGGTGGGTGTGCATTTCGCAGCCAAAACATGCACAGAGGTTAAAACATTTTGAGTTTGCAAAATCTTGTAGACCTTGTACCTTTGAACGATTGAGATCTTGGCGGAGATAAGATCTACGGACCAGTTTGATTTCACAATGAGAACATGCACGAATATTAGCAGGATGAAGGACTACAAAATCGGGTAGGGGCCACATCGTTGGATGGTTAAGATTTCATGTAGAACAAGATCTACGGCTGAGGTTTATTTCATAGTTTAAAGATGCGAGGAGAAATAAAAAGCCAGGCTACGAAATAGAGATAAAGAGTGGATGGAATCAACAGTGTAGATTTCATTTGAGAAATATCTAAGGCTCAAAATCATTTCGCATGGGAGACATGCTGGCTATGAGTTTGGAGATGGATTTGTGAAATTGGTTAAAATAAAAGAAGATCAACGACTTAGGAGAGGGTGTATCCAGATCCATGGTCATAGTTTGATTTCAGATGATTCTGCTAGGTGGGTGAATAAGAAACTTGGGAATCTCCTGGGTGACAGATAGAGATAATATAAATAGGGGTAGAGAGCACCATGTAAATGAATTTTTTCTGGTGAAGAGAATACCAAACTATTTTGTAAAAGAGCCAACTCTTTGCTAATAAGAAGGATCAATTTGCTAGAACAAAGGCCTGCACAGAGATTTAATTGGAATGTGTGGAATGCATACTATAGAACTATTTCTTCTTGCTTCTGTACATCATTCAGTGAGATTGTTCTAACCTCCTGGAACTAATTCCTTGGTCATGAATGGCCTGCTATGTATATAAATTTTTGTGTTGACAGGGTAATAAATGGTTTAATTATATCAAAGCTATCTTTGGTATTCTTTCTGTCGTGAATGTGATTATTGTGTTGGTACAAATATTTGTTAGACTTTTATGAGCATTTATAGTATATTACGCTGAACTCTAAATTTACTCCCTCGCCATGGGATAGAATAGTTTAGTTTTAGATCTATATTAGGCCTGCATTTAGCTTAGGCATCTGCATTTGATTCTTTAAAAAAAAATCATATAAACGATGGACTAGGCCTTAAACAGTAAAATATTTAAAGAACTTAATCTATAGTAGCCGGAACCGTAAACCGAACGGATTCCCCACACCAAATGGTGGACTATCTAATTGGGATTGCTTACCGAGGAGAATCCATACTATCTGGTACCTGGGATTTTTCTAGGCATCAACAATGTGATATGATATGGTTGTGTGTGTGTCTGTTGTTCCCTAGTTCCTTATGGAAGTCATGCCTAGCTCGACGGTGGAAGTTGTGTTGAGAGATTAATGAACACAACTAGCCTATGGTTGGGTGGAACGTTGCAACGACATAGCTAGTTGCGGGACAACTTCATCTTCAAGATAAATATTCTCTGTTGTGTTATTTCTACAATGTATTTGCTTATGAATATACTGATTATGTAGAATGCTTATGAATGAATCAAATATGATGAATTCTTTCTAATGAGTTAAGTATACTTTACTGTTGATTAAATGTTACTGCATTTGCATTTGTATATGTCGTGTATGGTTAAATGTATTTTTCTTATGATCATGGAGGCTAGAATCATGGTTATAGAGTAAGAAGGCATATGACTTAAGTGTTTAGGCACCTTGGAATCCGCCTGCGAAAGGCGGAAGAGAGAGTTGAAACAAAGCATAATGTCGGTTTTCTGCACTCCAGGATCCGCTTGCGGAAGGCGGAAGGTAGAAAACAGGAAAAATATAAGGCAAAATGTTAGTTTTCCGCACCTCAGACCCGGCTGCAAAAGGCGGATGGCAGAAGCGGGAAAATAGCTGGATATTCTAAGGCAAAAGTGTGCTTTCTGCACTTCGGAATCCTCCCGCGGAAGGCTGAAGGAGGGAGGAGGAAAATGGGAAAAAAGTTAAGGAAAAAAGTTGTTTTTCTAATTCCCGAGTTTCGCACTGGAAGGCAGAAAGTGGTTAACTAATTTCGTCAAAAGATGAGTTTCTGATCCCCGAGTTCTACAACGGAAGGTGGAAAGGTAGAATGTGGCTAAATGATCCCATTGAATGTTTTGTTTCTAATTCTTGGATTCCGTAGCAGAAGGCGAAGTACGGAAAGGTCAGGTTCAGTGTGGAAATGACCTTTTCGGTTACAGAGTGGATCTGTTGAGGGAGAAACAACTGTTACAGTGGTTGTTAATCCTAAGAATGAATGTTAAAGGACGTTACATGACCCATTATTGTGTTAGAAGAGAAAGAGATAATAAGTTTTAAATTATTCCGCATATCACTCAGGTGTATGGGCACTAGGTTCATGGACATCGTGGTATATCGGAGCAGGATTAGTGGTTGCATTCTACTCTAAGGTGGGAGGGGATGTGACATTGTGGTATCAGAGCTATTGGTTACAACATTGGGCCTAGATGGGCCAAGTGAATAGTTTTTAGAGCTAATGGTTACAACATTGGACCTAGATGGGCCAAGTGAATAGTTCTCAAAGCTAATGGTTACAACATCGGGCCTAGAAGGCCCAGGTGAATAGTTTTCAGATCTATTGGTTTCATAGTTTAAAAAAACTGTTAGAAACTAACAATATGTTTATTAACACATTTTGCAAAGTCATAGTGCAGTTTGGGAAAGTTGGTTTGTGGCTTGGCCACGAGAACCTACAACATGAATGATGCACATAATCCCTATGGGCTCGAGTCATATTCCATGGGGGAAAACATTCGAGTTGGGAATGTTGAAACAAATTCCAATGGAAGGAGATATCAAGAGACTACCTCAGATATTGAAGCCACCATGAGAAGCGTAAGTGTGGAGTTGCAAAGTTACAGAGAAGACAATCAAAGAATTAATAAAGATCAGGAAGAGTAGAATCAGTTCAATGCACCCATGCTATAGAGTTTGACAGACATCCAAAGGCTGATGAACTCTGGGAATTGTGCAGTAAATCCAGAAGGAAGTAGGAGCATTGCTAGATGGAGAAAAATATCTTCTAGTGGATCATATGACTCTAAAGGATCCACTGGGGGTCAAGCTCTTCATATCACAAGCAAAAGAGGAAGAGGCATTACCGAAACCGTTCACATTATGAATTTAAGAAGGCAAGGATTCCTACCTTTAATGGTGAGGTAAAGACAGGTCAAGAAGCTAAAGCATGGATTCTTGGGATGAAGAAATATTTCCAAGTCCAAGAATATTCGGAAAATATGAATGCAAGAGTATCCATCTTCAATATGAATGGAAGAGAATCTATATGGTGGGAGCACCTCAGGTAAGTAAAGAAGATCAATGACAAAAATATTGTGTGGAAGCAGTTCAAGAAGTATTTCAAGTAGAATTACCTCTCTGACAGGTACTATTATCATAAGATTAAAGAGTTCCATGAGTTGAGTTTGGGGCAGTTGACCATGGAAGAATATGCAAACAATTTCTTGGAGACGTTGAGGTATGTCAGATATATCAAGGGTGATAAAGTGAAAATCCAACGTTTCCTAAGTGGATTACCTCAGCCATACAAAGACAAGATTGAGTTTGATGAACATAGAACTCTAGAAGAGGTTATAAGGAAGGCCAAGTATTGCTATGATTAGAAAAAAAGCAAACCTGACATCCATAAGGCATGGAAGGACAAGAAGAATGAGAAGTTTGACCAAATTAGGAAGAAAGGTTTCAAAAATTCTCACTTACAAAATTAGTAAAGGCAGCCATCATAAGCCATGAATAAGCCAGCCAAAATGATGGGAGACAGGGTGAGAGATCCAAAATAGATCAGAGAACCACTCCAATGTTGGGGATGTGGAGGAAACCATATGCGCAGGAACTGTCCACATGAGAATGGGTATGTAAGGAAATATCACAATGTTCAAGAAAATGAAATGGTGGGTCAATTAGCAAGGACTGTCCCAAGAATTTACATAGCGCCGGAGGACCGTCAGGCAGATCATGAATCAACTGTGGTTCAAGTTGAAGGTAAGATTGTTGAGCAATCTGTTTCTATTTGATTGACCATAGATCTACTCACAGTTATATTAATCCTAGAGTTGTTGACATTTTTGCTTTTAAGAAATTAAGTCATAGCAAATCATGGTTAGTTCAACTAGCCACTGGAATGAAGAGAAAATTTAGTGAAGTGGTAGAGAAATTTCCATTAGTCATGGATGGGTTAGTCACTTGTGCACACCTGAATGTTCTTCCACTTGGTTTCTATGATATTGTCATTGGAATGGATTGGTTGGAAGCACATAGAGTTAATATTGACTTTTATAATAAGACATTTGAATTCATGGATGAAGAAGGAAACCTAAGGGTTATATGGGACATTCCAAAGGTGATTTATATTAGGCTGATTTCAGCAATGCAACTGGAGAAGTTCTGTAGGAAAGGTTGTAGATTGTATGCAACCCATGTTTTGGAGGGTGGAGAGAATGAAACACCTAGGTTGGATGACTTCCATGTATTGCGGGAATTTAAGGATTTTTTCCTGATGAAATTCTAGGGCTTCCTCCAAAGAGAGACATTCATTTTACAATTGACCTTGTGCCTGGAGCAGCACTAGTGTCCAAGACACCCTACTGGATGAGCACCCTAGAATTACTAGAGCTGAAAATGTAACTACAAGAATTGTTGGAAAATAAGTATATGAGGATGAGTGTGACCCCTTGGGGAGCACCAGTTCTATTTGTGAAAAGAAAGATGGTACACTCTTATGTATTGATTACATATAGTTGAATAAAGTTACTGTGAAGAATAAATATCCTTTGCCTCGAATTGATGACCTCTTTGACCAAATGAAAGGAGCAAAGGTATTTTCCAAGATTGAATTAAGGTCTGGTTACCATCATGTAAGAATCAAAGATGAAAATATTTATAAGACAACCTTTAGAACAAGTTATGGACACTATGAGTTTGTAGTGGTACCATTTGGTCTCACAAATGCACCAGCTACATTTATGTGTCTCATGAATAGTGTTTTTAGCAAGTATCTGGACAAGTTTGTTCTTGTCTTCTTGGATGACATTCTTATTTATTCTAAGAATGAAGAAGAGAATGCATAACATTTGAGGCTGAGATTGAAATTGCTAAGGGAGCATAGTTGTATGCCAAGTTGAGAAAATGTGACTTTTATAAATATAAAATTCATTATTTGGGTCACATTATCTCAGCGGAAGGAATATCCGTGGACCCTGAAAATATTGAAGCCATTATGAATTGGACAACCCCAAGAAATGTGACAGATGTGAGATCTTTTATGGGACTTGTAGGATACTACAAGAGGTTCATTGAAGGATTCTCCAAGGTTGCAAATTCAATCACTTATTTGCAAAAGAAGGGGATAAAGTTTGAATGGACACCAAGATGTGAAGAAAGCTTCCAGAAGTCGAAGAATCTTCTTATAAGTGAACCAATTCTGAAAATTGCAGACCCAGAAAAATACTTTGTGGTGTGTACCGATGCATGTAATCAAGGACTTGGAGGAGTTCTTATGCAAGACAAACATGTGGTATGCTATGAGTCCAAAAAGTTGAAGGAGCATAAGAAGAAGTATGCTACTCATGATATATAACTTGCAACCATAATACATTCTCTCAAGATGTGGAAACATTACTTAATGGGCATAAACTTTGAGCTAAGGACAGACCATTGTGGTCTAAAATTCTTGTTCGATCAACCAACTTTAAATTCTAGGAAAGCTAGATGGCTGGAGTTTTGTGTGAGTTTGATTTTGAAATCAAACACATAAAATAAAAAGAAAAAAAATAAAGTGGTTGATGCACTCAGCAGGAAGGTGCATGAAATGCATGTGGAATCTCTTAGTACTTGCCAACTAGATTTGAGGCAGCAGATTGTTAATCATATTGCTGAGGATGAAATGTATGTGTAGATAAAGGATAAGTTGCAGCAACAACGCCTTGAAAATAAGGATGAGGGATATAAATTGGAAGAATATGAACTTCTTATCTATAAGAACATAATTTATATTCCAAATGTAGCAGACTTGAGGAGAATTATTATGGATGAAATCCATCAAGCTCCATATTCTAGTCACCCAGGATATCATAAGACAGTTGCTACAGCCAGAAAGCAGCACTTTTGGCCAGGAATGAAAAATAACATTGCTGAGTATATTTCTAAGTGCATGAAGTGTCAGCAGGTGAAAGTTGAGCATCAACACCCAATAGGGTTATTGCAGCATTTTCCAGTCCAAGAATGGAAATGGGAAGTTATTTCCATGGATTTTATTACAGGATTGCCAATGACGATGACACAACATGATTCCATCATGGTTTTGGTGGACAAGTTGACAAAGGCATGAAATTTTATAATGGTTAAGTCCACGTTTAAGGCTGATGCCATTGAAAAAATCTTCATGAAGGAGATTTTCAGATTGCATGGTTTACCTAAGGAAATAATTTCTAACAGGGATACCAAGTTCACTTCCAATTTTTGGAAGGGTTTGTTTGCATAATTGGGTACAAAGTTGAACTTTAGCACTTCCTATCATCCTCAAACTGATGGATAGATAGAGAGATTGAATCAGGTGCTTGAAGACATGCTTCACATGTATGTGATGGACGAACCATCCAAGTGGGATATTATTTACACTTGGTAGAATTTTCATATAATAATGGACAACAAGCATAATTGGGAATGAGTCCATATGAATCCTTGTATGGAATAAGGTGTATGACACCAGTGACTTGGGATAAGCTAGTGAACAAGATTGTGCTTGGTATATAATTGCTCAAGGAAATGGAGCAAGAGGTTGCGAAGATCAAGAAGAAATTGAAATCAGCCCAAAATAGATATAAAATTTATGCAGACAAGCATAGATTGCATAGAGAGTTTAGTGTTGGGGATCATGTTTACCTTAGAGTGAGGCCAAGGAAGAGTTCCTTGAATCTTGGAAGTTGTGCCAAGCTGTCACCTAGATATTGTGGGCCTTTTGAAGTGCTTAAAATAATAGGGCCAGTTGCATATAGACTTGTATTTCCTGCTAGCATTAGAGATCATAATGTTTTTCATGTTTCTTTGCTTAAGAAATATGTACATGTTCCTAACCATGTGATAAATTGGGATGTGATTCAGGTGGAACTCGAGGGAGAGTTCCAAATTGAGCCATTTCACATCCTCAACAGGAAGTTCACAGTGCTCTGGAATCAAGTCGTTGGACAGGTAAAGGTGCAGTTGAAACACTATAGTTCGGATGAGGCTACGTTGGAGCTGGAGGATGCCATGCGATTGGCACATCCAATTTTGTTTAATTTTGTAAAGCACTGAGGACAGTGCTAATGAAGGGGGAGGGGAATGTAACACCTCATTTTTGACCCCATGGTATTGAAATTGTACATGATGTATATATTGTAATGAAATCATGGTGAGGAGGTCAAGGCCAAGGCCCTACCATTGATTTGGTGTTTTGTGTATTGATGATCAAAGTTGATGTCGATGGTTATAGTGCTAAGTCCAGCACATTATATTTTGAAGTCATCATGTAAATATGCAATTTAATAAAATACACTACAAAAATTTACCCCAAAATTCGACACTTATCGGTCGCCTTTTCGACACACACTTTTTTTTTGTCGTCGGTGGCATAACGTTGGATCTTCGACCTACGACTAATGTGGGTCGAATATCCAATAGACCATTGTGTCACATATTCGACCGTATTTCCTTCCAAAGTGCCAATCAAAATTGCATAAACCGTCAAAAATACGACGTCGGCCGACCCTTGATGCGTCGGAAATACGACGAACATAAGTGTCGGATGAATGGTGTTGTCGTCAGTATTTTTATCTAGCAAGTGATGGATAACCGATGCCATCTGACACTAGAAGAGTCGACCTTCCGACATGGTCCGACACTTGAACTGTCGGTCATATGACTGGTGGAAGCATCGGAGTCATGCCACGGATGTCGGATGTGTTTACTAGAGTGTCGAATGGCGTCGAAAAAATGATGGACATTGATGGATTTAGAAAAAAAATCCAAAGATTAACTAATGAACATTAGAAAGTCATATTTAACTAATTAAGACAATTGTTGAAATTCAAGGTTAGGTTAGGATTTGATATAAGATAATTAAAATTTTATACTTTAATGCATAACACAAAACTAAAAAAGAGCTAAATACAGAACAATACTGTTGTAATAAATTCAAAACATAATTTTTGTCTCTTTCAACTTTGACACTCCAATGGTCATTATGTTAAAGTTGGTCCTTGAGATACAATTTTTCAATTGCAATGTACATAAACTAAACAATAAGAATAGAAGTCCTTTCATGTAAAACAAACTAACAACTAAAGAACAACGATAATGAACTATAACAATGTTGGTTTAGATCTAGTTTGGATCTTGCTTATACTCAGATACTTTTAGGGTAACATATTGTCATTGAAAGGACAAGTCACCAAAGGATCAGATGGAATACCTTGTGAGAGAGATAATATTTACATTTAAATATTCCCCTCGTGATAGTAAACCTTTTGAAGTCTTATTGTTGCCTTGATTTGGTGGAAGAGCATGCCCAGAAACCAGGAAATTGTCTTCACGTAAACAAACAAGATAGTAACATAATTAGAAATGTTTCTAGATTGACAACATTTCAATATGATGTGCATTTGACTTCGATTATGTACCCAATATTTACTCACCTGAGACGCTTGATGTACCCAAATTAATATGTTGCAGTGTTGCACACTGTTGTTCTTTTGTAGGTGAATAATGGAAATTCTTTCAATATGATGTGCATTTGACTTCGACTATGTACCAAATATTTTCTCACCTGAGACAACTAATGTACCCAAACTACTCTGCTGCAATGTTGCACACTGTGGTTCTTTTGTAGGTGAATAATGGCGATTCTGGTAAAAACTTGAGGCCAACTTCCCCTGAAATATTGATGTGGTAGTACCAGAATCCGTGTTTATATTTTTTTCTGGTAAATTCAAATTAGGTAGCACTGTCAATGCATGTGTTGCATTTGAAAAATGAATCTTCTCGTTTGGTGGAGGAAAGGAGGACTATAAATTGAAAAGTGAAAGCGGGAAGTATTAGCCAAAAATCCATCAGTATCAGCTCGCTTTATTTTTTTCCCTAGAAGAATAAAATCCATTCCATATAATCGAGTTGGAGATGAGCCCTCTCTATTTATTTCTTCATCAAAATTGGGAAGGGAAAGGTTAAGATCATTTTTTAAAATACATTCCACCTCAAGCCCTGAACTTTGTGGAGTTTTTAAGCTAAGTTTCAACCACTAGTTTTGATATTCTTCAGTTTCAGTTTGTCCATAAACAAATTTGACATTTTCCTAGTAAAACTTGACCATAATGCATTTTTCTCATTAATATTCGAAGAACCTTCCCTAAGGTCATAAGGTGCTTTTACCGGTCCAGTATCACAAAGACCTAGATTATGGACATAGTGATTTGCATAAGGAGAACTGTCTCTTCTATACAGATAGCTATTAGAGTGACTGCATCCTCTAGATTCCCTAACTTCATATGTAATTTTTCAATTTGTACCATCCTTATCATGCACAGTGTCTTCACATTTGCAATTCTCACATGGAAAATCTCCACTTAGTTCCATTTATGTACTCAACCAATGGATTGAATCGGTTTAAAAACTAGAAGGACTTGAACCAAACATTTAATCTTCGAAACCACCTCTTACACGTTTCAAATATTTCAAATATTTATGATGTATCTCTCTAAAATGGGTCTAGGTTTATGGTGTGATTGTTATATTATCCACGATATCCTCATGTATATGATTTTGATGATGGTTCTCCAACCCAGTTCTGTTTTGGTTCAGGTGTGACCCTCAACTGATTTTGGTTCTAGTTCTCATAACCTTGCTCTTTACATCACTATACTCAACAATTGCACAGGTGGATGGAAGAATCCAATTGAATAATGAATACAAGTTACAATTCTAGATTTTAACACCAATAATGAGGTCCTACGAGAATTAAAAATATGATAGAAAACCAATCAAACCAAGACAAAAACACATTTAAAAAACCAGTGAAAAAAGTAAATTAACAAATTTTAATTATTGGAATATTTGAACCAAGAATGAATCAGGTTTGTTGTAAAACAATGACTGCATATACATGAGTGCAAGATTTCAAATTTCTTTGGACAACAACAGGTGTATATTTTGGGAATGCTGGAACGTGTAATAAATTTTTAAAAACAAAAGCCAGCTATAAAAGAAAAAAATGAAGGAAGAATGAACAGATCAAGAGCATCTGTTACCATATTCTGGGAAAATTTCCACAAGCTAACATCACATAGATAATTTAAAAGAATCAATATTGCTATAATGACAGATTTTTTACTACATTCCACAAGCTCACTAGTTCATTTTCATATGATATTGTCTGTCTGTATAGAACCTACACAAGTAAGGTGGATACTTGATCTGTCTTAACACCTTTGTTTCTATAAGCAAGAATGACATTGATTTTTCACACTACCAAAAATGTGGGATTGACTTTGAATGGAACATGGTTTGTTCAACACACTTCCTTTTATTTGAATTGCACATCATTTGCTTATCACACTTCAACATAGAATTCTGGACATAAACAAAGTATTTCATAGAAGCATGCTATATATTAACATTAACGCAACTAAGAAGTGAAGAACTAACTTGACCAGTCTAAATGAGAGAAACTAGGAAATTTTTTGTATGCTTCCACAGTTATTGCAGTTAAAGTTGTTGCTGGGGATGTAATCACCTGCACCAAAAATAACATGACTAGCAACTCCAATAATCCTACAATAGTTCTAAAAAATGGTGAAGTAGGAAAAAAACAGCATAACCAACTTCAGAGCTCGTTACCCACTCGCATGCTGAAACAATTCTAGGGATTTGTTAAAGCGTTTCAATCCAATAAAAAATATTCCCCTGCATTATATTAGCAGAACAAATGTTAAAACTTAACATAAAAAAAATCCATTTCCTAATAGTAAATAACATAACATTTAATTTCAATAGAAGAGGAATTCATTTTTTCTATAGTGCCTGACTCTTTTGACAAAATTTATCTTAACTATACCCTATACCTATTACCACATACCCAAATACTAGATATCCTTACTAGATACTCTGTACTCATAGTTGACACGTAGTCTACCCTTGAACCCATGCTACCCTTCTGATAATCAAATGAATTTAAACCTTTATGGACTTCTAGGGAACGAAATTCCCATGAGAGCCAACATTATCCAAAATTGATGTATATAAATGCATAAACATTTCTAAGAATCTTCCTAATTACAAAATCTCCCCTTAAGGGTTTTATTAAACCTTGTGGAACTTGAAAATGTTTCATGGATCCTTAATTGGTTTTGGTAGTGTTAGTAAATTTTACATTAGTAATAAGCCAATGATATACCGTAAGCAATCAGTTTCCTCATGGAGCAGTACTGTAACTCGACTGTTTCATGTCCCCACCATATGATTTGATTGTTTTGTAATTCCACATACACATTTATGCATTGTTCAACTCCAAGCAATGTGTTTATTAAGTAATTTTTGTAACAACAGCAACAACAAATCAACAAGCAAAGCAACAAGTTTTAAGCACTTGCAAACAACAACAAAGCAACAAGTTTTACCTATGACAGGGATGGAGGATCAGGCTATCAATGATTCCCAAAAAATACTGGTAGATTCTATTGCCTATCGAAATGAAGCCAATGCAACAACAGAAAGGGGTGCAGAGGTAATTGCTTTTATATGCAATTAATTCTTATTTAACCAAGATGTTTGTCAAAAAATCCTCTATGTTTTTAAACTCAAAATATTACTTTCAATTTCAATGGATGTTTTAGTAAGTAATAGATCAGTTTGATACCTAGTTATCAATTATTGCAGGAAATGGAAATTGAAAGGTCATATCAAGAAGAGTTGACAAAGGAACTTGAAGGCATTCCATATTCCATTTAAATTTTCTGCATTGTCTGGACCACGTTCATAATAAAATTCAAAATGTAAAGTCGACCCTAATTGGCTTGCTGCTAAATCACAACCATTTTCTACAACACACGAGAACAAGCCCACTCCTTCTTCTTTACTTCCCCATCCTTGTGATAGAGCAAGAAAATGAAGATTCAACACTACACTTCTTGGCAGTTTTCCACTTGGGTGTAACTTGGAAGGGTTAATCCTTACAAGAGCTACAAGAGCTTGAAGAGATGCTAAAAGTACGTCAGGATCATTTGATGAAAGAACGTGTGTGAAATGTTGCATAAAACATACAACTTTACATGTAAAGGATCAGATGGATCTTCCTTTTTTTTTGTCTTACGTTGTATGTATATATGGTAACACCATTGGATAAAAAAAGTGCATAAGTTTAGGTGCGTCTAGTAGACCTACCACTACCTCTATTTATTGTGACATAGGCTTCAATATGCACAGCTTCGAAATATGGATTATAAGTGAGAAAAATAAACAACTCAAGTTATTGATAACTTTTGGGATCATGGTTATTTGTTGATAGTATTCTCTTACCCTACCATTATGTTACAAAAGAATCCATCTATGAATTTACTCTGAAGCATATGTATGATTTAGTGGGATAAATTAGGCAATGCACCCTATATAACATTATTATTGGATGAAATTGTGCTCAAGTCCAGGTATGTACACAAGTGACGAGACTATAAGTAAGGAAAATCAACTAGTCAGGTTATTGATATTTTTTAGATTATGGTCATTTATTGGTAGTATTCTCTTACCCTACTATCATGTTGCAAAGGAAGCCATCGATTGAGCCTATCTAGATTTAGTACTAAGACCATTCTTACATATTGGAGGTATATACCAAACAAATCTTATATAATGGTTTCTTTTTATGCTAATGAAAAATCATCATTTGTATTAAAAAACAAACATCTATGTGGCAAAAAAAACTTCAATTACAAGGCAGTCTTTGAGTTACACAAGTCGCATAGTTGTACTGTTTGGTCATATGAACATGTATGCCTATCCATTTGAAAAATTGTAAAGAAAGTAAACTAAATCAAATAATGACTCCAGCTAGATGCATATGACCATAAATCCCAATCACACCATAAATCAACACTCTATAGACTTGCTGCACCACAATGAACATAGTCTTTATTCCCTTCTATATTTAGTAACTCTTCATGTATAAACACAAAAAATGAATCAATTGACCTGTGAATACTAGTGGGCAATATGCTCTACAGCGTTGAAAATTTAGAAATTATTTCAAAAGAAAATCAACAAAACATAATTACTCCAATACCTGGATTATGACATCCCACCACTTGACCATGCTATCATCACCTGCTGAAAGTAATGAAGTTTGTCCTATGAAGAATACCTCACCAATCCAATAAATGGAGACATCCATTACAAAACTAGTGGTTAAATCAAATGTTGATCCTTTGAATAGTTCCTTCCATCTTAGCTACAATATGCTATTGAATCATATGCATTACAAGGACGGTGGCATAGAGACTATTGAAATAATATTTCTACAAGTTCCAATTTGATCGTGACCTTCCCATTCTTCATAAATGTGTGAAGGATCTAGGGGAACAATAGATGATGGGTATGGTCTTGTTGGAAAAGATTGACTTAAAATTTAATGAGTGGATCTCACCTGTACATGAAGTGACTCATGGAAAAAATGTTAGGACTTCGCTTATCAAAATGGATCAAACATGACAAAATTCAAGATAGGAAAATAAGGAAATGTAGGACTCTGTGGATTAGATTAGAGTCCATAATCCAACAAACCATGGCAATTTAACAACGCAAAATGAATAAGCATTTGATGAATGCATGGTTAGGTTCTTGAAGAGGAATCTAATCATCGGGATTTATGAAAAGATTTTAGATCTGTGACTGTCATGGAGAAGATTATGGATACTATATATAAGGTTTCTCTCATATACCTAAAGTTCTTTTGTGCAGAATCCGAAAACGCCTAAATGTAGCAACATACTTAGTATTGAGCTGACAAAAAGAGATTCCTTTGACATTTTTTACTCATGCCAATATTTTTAATTTTTGAGATCATATTTAAATAAATGGATGCATATGCAACTAAATTCTTGTGACAAGAATTGTTTATTCTTTTGATTTTCCGAGTATTAATCCTAGAGTTCAAGTTTTCCATCCCAAGGCCAGTATTTAGTCCATCACTTCTCTAAGTCATGTCTAGTTCTCAATGTCAATTTGTAATGACAAAAAAATAGTATGAATGAATTTAGGTTCCCACATTCAAATTTTAGGTGTCAACTCACTTGAGATCCATCGCGCGGTATGTATCATATGAAAATATAGAAAAATGAAGACAAGTCACTTGGTAGAAAAGATATCGAGGAAGAAAAATGTTACACTTTTCAGTTACACGGATTTGTTGGAGGATTTTGAGGTTCTCATGCATCCCACAAGAGGTGTTATCCCAATGTGATACCACCATTATCCCATAACCTAAAATGTAATGGAATTTTTTTTAAGGTTATTCAAAGTAAATGTTTGGGGAATCCAACATTCCACCTCAAAACATAGGAGCAAAGAAATCATGGAGTGTAGTTTCTAAGTTAAGTTGGTTCAAGAAGTAGATTTTAAATGAAACTTTTTGTTAGTTTGTGAGAGTGGGTATTATTGGGATTGAACCTAACACCCAAGAATGTACACAGGTCTACAAAGAAAAATATTTCACATCGATGCATCAGATCAATATCTAGAACAATGTTGCAAATATCTCCAATTTCTCCCAATATTTCCAAAACTTTATTGAGCTTTAAAGTTTTCTATTGTTCCTGATGTTTTTGGTATTTCCTGTGTTTGTCAGTTCCAAAATTATGCTTGCTGATATTTTCTGAGTTATTTAGGTCAAAGTTTATGCCTACTAATATTTTCCCCGACATTTTCCCTAGTATTTCCAGTATGTGTATATCTGGGACGTT